>JALLOT010001393.1:0-15173 GCA_036939595.1 Thalassiosira livingstoniorum | reverse complement strand
AAAAGTAGCTCATAAATTAAGTGATGTACTTACCAGTAATCACTATCCCATGTCCACTTTTGCATGGTGTTTAGCATGAATCCTCTTTCTATGGTGTATATCCAGGCTGAAAAAGGAACACAATCATTCTAATGATGTAAATCCCTATCATCATGAAGCAAATGCCATACACCTGCACTGGTGCATCGAGAATGAAATGGGGACAACTAAAGTATGTGCACACATGAAAATTGCTAAATCATGATGCAATCAATGATTCTGCCTTACACTCTTAAATTTCCTGAGGAGTAATTGACCAAGAACAAATGGGTTGAATCATAATTCATTTTTAACATCTGAAAGTGATCTCTAACCTTGTAAGATTGCATGAAAGGTAGTAAACACAATAAAATTCTATTTGGAATTAGATAGGAACAATAGTTACAAATATTGTGTAAAATTGCCAAAATGAGGATATATTCTTTGACCACATCATATACAAACTTCATTACATGATTTGTCATAATCAACTAATTTAGCTGATACAGGATTTTGTGAAATCATGTTGATCAAGGCAAGAAATCATAAGTATGGTACTAGTAGTAGGTACCATACTATATGAGAGCAAAATATGGGAGTTGATATCTCATCAGATAATATTAAAAATTGAAATGGAATTTTGTTTTTGCTCATAAAAGAATTTTAGTACATCGATCCTAAGGCTCTTTCTTCTAAGATACAGGCTCTTTCTCCTAAGATACACTGATTTGAACTGCGACGAAAAATTGTTTTGCATGCTTTAGTAACCCTGTTCCCCCATCTGTTCCATGGTTATTAAATTTTGAATGGACTGAGCATAGTCTCTTCACTGATATCACTGTCTTCAGTAGTACTCTCTGCTGTTTCATCTTGTTCCGTACTATTTTCTGACTTTTCACTTTCATCCAGCTCATTGCTGTTTTCACTGGTGTCACCTTCACTTGCAGCCTCTTCCTCATTGGCATCCGAAATTTCATCTTCTTGTTCCATGGCTGCACAATCCTCGGGTGTCATCGTGGATTGAAGGTATGCATTGGGCCATTCGGTGAGCATCTTTTGTGGAACGACAACATTCTCTGCAGGGTGCTCGAATGCAATCCAACTGACATATCGCAACGGGCTGTTTGGTTTTCCATTTGCGTTAACGATCATACGGTGCATGGGATACTGGAAATGAACTCCATCGCAGAGGTAAGTTGGTTTTCCTGTGCTTGGATCAACTGACCACAAAGGACCATGTGCAGATCCTAAGACAAATGTAGAATAGGAAAGACATGGAGGGGTTAGTAGTACTGAACATTATGTAAGTACGGTCAGTAGAGTTCTTGCTTGATTCATTTACTTACCGGGCGACAACGGAATCGCAAGTTGGACTTCTGTTTGGTCATTGAGGTTGTATTTGTGGAAATCTTCAGGAGGAACCTCATCTGGGTTTGGGACAAAGTTGAGGTTTTCTGTTCCAGGGAGTGTGGTTTGCATTCCAGTCATACCGTTTGGAGTGTGTGTGATCTTTTATTAAGAGGTATGAAAATCCGTGACGTGAGAGAGCTGTACGACAAACCACTCATAAAGCAAAAGCATTGAACACCAAAATCTAATACTTACCATGTGCACTTCTCCGAAAGGATGTCCGTCGTGGTACCCATCGGCATCGAAGTCCTCGCGGAATGTCCACCATTGCATGTTATGAAGCCAGCTCCCATCGTTATTACGGACATTAAGCTGGCCGATGTTCCAGAATTCAATACCTTCAAATGGATCGGGGTAGATAGTTCCAAATTGGACCCACTGGAAAACTTCGGAGAATGGACCACCGATGATTGTTGCGGGCTCGGAAAACATATCGGTGAAAGGAGTCATGAGTGCCTTCTCAGTAACTTTGATGTAAACGATGACTGCTCCATCAGCTCCTGCAGTGAAAGCATCGACAGAGCTATCAATAAAGAGAGGAACAGCACGGTTAGGTACTGTAACTGTATATGTTTCCCAGTGGCCGTCATTGTAGACTCCGTTGAGGTTAACATCCAGCAGAGTTCCTTTGATGATTTTAACCAGTTGGCGTTCTTCGTCGCGGACTTCAGGAGGAGTGAACACGGCATTGGGTGCAATTTGGACAACAGTATAATCCCAATCGGCCATGGTCCACGTCGGAGAAACACCGACATCGCAATCATCTCCGGCAAGCTGAAAAGAGGAAATTACTGTGAGAAAAGAAAAAAATCACGAAATTTCTACAAAGTCTTATGACAACTCACAGTAACAATGACATTGTTGTCGGGGTGCCAATCAGGAACATTGCTGAGTACTTCTCCTTCTGCTTGAAGCCTGACATCAACAAGGCAGGCTCCATCAGTGGGCACAGGTTGGTTACGGTCATTAGTTTCGTCGTCAGGAGAAGCATTGCATTCATCCGGAGTCATGGTGGTTTGAAGATAAGCATTAGGCCATTCAGTCAACATTTTCTTCGGAACGATAACGTTTTCTGCTGGGTGTTCGAATGCAATCCAACTGACGTAACGAGGAGGAGTACTTGGTCCAGCGACATTGTTGACAATCATACGGTGCATTGGATACTGGAAAGTAGTTCCGTCGCATCGGTACGTGGGTCCACCAGTGTTGGGGTCGACCGACCAAAGTGGGCCGTGTGCAGAGCCTGTCAAGGAAAAAATATGTCAACAATCTAACAAGTAAAAATGTAAGTAAATCTAAGAGTGAAGAAAATTTACCTGGTGCCAATGGAACTGCCATTTGAACTCCTGTTTGATCATTCATATTGTATTTGTGGAAGTCTTCAGGAGGAATGTCATCTGGGTTGGGAATGAAGTTGAGATTCTCAGTGTCAGGGAGGGTTGTTTGCATTCCTGTCATGGCGCTGGGAGTATGCGTAACCTGTTTTCAAAGTAATAAGAATCGATGTCAGTGAAGTGGTGGGAATACGAGCCCCATATCACACCAGTTTACTTACCATGTGTACTTCTCCGAAAGCATGCATGTTATGGTAACCGTCAGCATCAAAATCTTCACGGAATGTCCACCACTGCATGTTGTTAAGCCAGCTTCCATCATTGTTGCGGACGTTGAGTTGGCCAATGTTCCAGAATTCAATACCTTCAAATGGATCGGGGTAAATGGTTCCAAACTGCACCCACTTGAAATTCTCTGAGTACGGACCAGCGATGACATTGGCAGGAGCAGAGTGCATATCGGTGAGAGGGGTGTTGAGTGTTTCCTCAGTTACCTTCATGTATACGATGACCGCTCCATCGGCTCCTGCAGTGATGGTATCAACAGCACTGTCGATGAATAGAGGAACAGCACGATTTGGCACAGTCACGGTATATGTTTCCCAGTGACCATCCTTCAAGAGACCGTTAAAATTGACATCCATTAGTGTTCCTTTGATAATTTTGACTAGTTGTCGTTCGTCGTCGCCGAGTGCAGGTGGAGTAAATGCAGCGTTTGGTGCAATCTGGACAACAGTATAGTCCCATTCGGCAATAGTCCATGTGGGAGAAACACCAACATCGCAATCATCTCCAGCAAGCTGATAAAATGGAAGATGTTGGTTCATTAGGAAAGTCATACAATCGATGTCACTATGTTGCAAGTAAACAACTCACGGTAACAATGACATTATCATCTGGGTGCCAATCGGGAACATTGCTGATTATTTCTCCTTCGGCTTGTGGCCTCACATCAATCAGACACGCACCCTCTGTTGGAACTGGTTGCTCACCAGATTTGACGGTAGGAGAAGATCCTCTGAGTTCGCCGTTGACAATTTCGGTTACAATTTTAGTGGTAGCGTCAGACGAAAACTCTCCTTTCAATCCTTTGGAAAGAATAGCCCTGAGATTGTAAAGTATTTTTTGTGTATGAGTACCCATATATAGAAATTGACCAAGAACGAACAAAGCTCATACGGTACACATACTTACCCATTTAGGCAGAGACAAATAAAGGAAAATGTAGTAGCTGCTATCGCTAGCAGCTTCAGCGGACGAAGCTCGTTGGCCACCATCGTTTCAATTGCTTTTTGAAACCTAGGAAAGTTCAAAATTTGAAATCCAATGGAAGTGACAACAAAATTTGTGACAGCAAGGAGGTGATAATTTCATTACAAAATCAGTGCTACCATCTAGTAGTCAATTATGGGGGACACTTCGGCTTGAGTCTATGATTATTGTACTTAGGATCTACAAACAACGTTGTCATTATTTCCAATTAGTTAGGAGTTCATAAGTACTAAGTAAGTAGTACTACTAGCTTGGAGAGCAAGTCCAACCAATTGTAATCAGCGCCACAGTTAGTTGTTAGTTGCAGCTAATTCTGTTGTGCACTAACCTACCATAACGACGAGTATGCATTTGTAACCTTGTGTGTAACATCATAATATTGTGTGTAACCACGGGTGTAACAACTGGTAACAACCACGCGTCAAAAGACAGGTGGTCAAAAAATAATAAGCCAGCCTCAATTTGTGAAGCAAGATGTACCATGAGCTATTGTACGATATTGTACCTTTTAAGTAGAGTACTTGGTAAAAATAATAATAGGAGTACAATATTGTACTACAATACTAATACAATACTGTTCATGATATTATTAGTAATATAATATGATGGTATCAAGTTCGGGTAGGAAAGTACCGTACTACATACCTGGTAGTATTGTACCTACCATAAGGTATGAGGCAAAAAAAGTAGTGTTTGGTAGTTTTTTGATATTTTGTTGCTTTTTTGGTGCTTATGATTTTTATGTTAACCTGGCTAACCCAACTAACTGCCAACTGACACTGACAAAACCTGCAAAAACAAAACATTTTCTTCTATCAAACCTACACATTTTAGTGACATTGTCCAAAATTAACTTGTCAAAATTTGGAATTGGGAAGCACAACCCATGAAAGGAATGTGACAAATGAAATATTTTATTCCTCAGAAGTACTATGATATTTTCATGTTTTGTTTCAATGGTATTAATGAATGAAAGATATTATATGTAAAACAGTCACATGCCCCAAAAATGACTACCAATGACCTGGTTCCTATCCTACACCCAACACAAAGAGCTAATTCAAATAACATAAGTTACCTGAGAATGCTACTTAATGAATATTGGAAAACTCCTGAGTACTATGGTATTGATTTTGAGTACTAATTTTGAGTGAAAATGTTTATTATAGATGTGCTGAGCAATTTGATTTATTAATCTCAAGTGACCATTAACATTTTGGTTTTCCATACCTTAAGGAAAAATGATGTAATTCAACATAAAAATTGTTTGAATGAGATTTTTCAATGAATTTTGGGCAACTATATTTCTTAACTTCAAGATTGTTTCTATAAAATTCATTTTGACTATTTAAAGGTCAAATATCATTATGTATTTTTCTAACAAAAGTGTTCCATTTGGTATCAACCATTTATCAATATCAAATGGAGTTCACGGGTTATGCATCAAAATCATTGTCACTGCATCATGTTTGCAACAATGACAAAAACAGTCATTGTTGCAGTTTTTCTTGTAATAATGAATTTAACTTTTAAAGAAGAATAATAAAGAAAATCCTTACAAATTTCAAATCAAGAAATTGGATTCTTTCTATCATATTCCTTCCTCATACAGCCAAAATATCTTTTCAATAATGATAATCATTGTATTGATGATGTCATTAGAATTGAATAGTATTTGTTTTCGTACCAATTAGTGTTTCACTAGCATGAGTGCAATAGAACTAATAAAAAATAGTTTTTCTAAAGAGAATTTTTTATCTAATGGATATAATGCAGTGTCCCATATTTTAAATTGTATGCATATTGATATGTTTCAGAAAATTCAAAACAATGGCTCAAGCTTTAAAGAGGATAAAAAATGGACATGAATTTCAGTGGGTCAATTAGAGTATGTTTGATAACAAACTTAGAGAGAAAATTTCCAATCATTATGATCTTTGTTAAAAATTAGGTTATGGGGGTCTTTGGAAATGGCATCAGATACTGTTCTGTCTACTTTTATGCAATTCAATGCCAAAATTCAATGAGTTATAGGAACATTTTTATGTTTTTTAATTTGATTTATTGATGAATTCAATGCATGTATTTTGTATTTTGTTTATTGTTTAGGTAACGTATAATATTGTCATCTTGCACTTATTTTACAGAGTATATTAATTAATTAAAGATCATAACAGAAATGTTATTTTATATTAGAAATCAATACAAACCCAAAAAAATCTTAGAGATTTTAACATGAATTGGTCCATTGTTTTGTTACTAAAATTGTGATTAGTCTCAGCTAAGTTGTTGCAGGACTCCATATAAGCATTTAAAGAGCCTCTAGTACTCAAGTATATATTACCATATTATGTTGTCATGATTATTTATATAGATGAGATATGATATCTTACAATTTAAATCTCAGAAAACTCTTTTTTCCTTGTATAAAAAGATGGCAGAAAAATTTAGTTACAGAGGAAACATATCAAACTCCTTCATTATCTGATGGCCAGTGCCATTCAAGATAATTGACTCAAAAAAATAATGTAAATACACCATTTCTTGTAATTTCCATGAAAAATTCACTCTAAGAGCATAAACTAGTGAAAGCATTCATAGTTGTATTTTTATTTAATAACTCATACATATTGTTCTTTTTTATGTTAATCATTTTGAGTTATGATACCATTTGTTTGGTTGGTAATTCAATTATTCTAGTTGGCAAAAACTGAGATAAAATATATTTGTCACATATTCAATTGAACTTTTTTTCAAATTTTAACAACAAATCAATTTAACTCAATAGAAAACAACATCTTTTGGACAAACAAAAGAGTTACCTTAACATAGATTATTATTTATTTTTCCTAAAATCATTTATTTCAATGATGTATTTACCTGTAATAAACATATTGCAATTTGTACAAAGTTTGATTAATCATGAGTGTGTTAGGACTTTCTTGTACTTGCCATTTGACTCAATTAATTATTTTTGACTAGATAGATGAGAAAGGTATTGAATTTGAGATGTTGAGTTTGCTCTGTTGGTTCTAAATAGCAATAAACAATAATTTCAGTGTTTTTTAATTGTAATGGATTAATAGAGGATATGGTATGACTTATATTGCAAGATATTGACAATAGTGAAGTAGGAAATACAATGAAGTAGTTAATTGGAAGTCAGGAAAAGTAAGACTTTAACATGAGTTCCTATAGAACTTTATCCACTCTAGACTTTGCAGTAAAAATTCTTGCAACAAAACCATCACTGCATCTCAAATCCATGAAGGAAAAGGTTTTAGAATGGTATCTGTGTTACTATTTCTGTTGTATGAAATATAAATACATTCATTAGACTTTGTTAATAAATAATCATAGAGCATCAGTATAATATCTATTTAAAAATAAATATGTTATACCATGGACATGTTATTAGCAACATCCTGACAGCAGTACTTGATGTTGCCAATTACAAAAAATGATTACAGATTAGTAAAAAAAACTCATTGATTTGTAAAATTGTTTATGGTGTTTCAATTTATATTTTCAACTATGAAAATAAGTATTGGGGATTCAGATTTAATTTGATTACTAAATTTAATTTGATTACTAAAAATATAACTCTACAACTAAAAAGGATACATGTGTGAACTTTATACCATAATCTGATATCCTGTACTTCACATTACCCTGTACCTTTGTAAATTGCATTAAACTATGAGAAAGCTGTAAAAAAGGCATATGCAAAATATTTTTATCCTAGGTAGAATAGAAAAAGCTGTGAATTTTTTTTTTCTTACTGAAGCCTTACATAAATTATTATGAATTTTCATATTGTCATATAGGTTTAGTATCTTGATATAACAAAAGGAACTCAGTGTAGACAGTTAAGTAATGTGATCACATGAGTACTAGAGCTTTAAATTGATGGTAGAGTCAAATTTGAAATGTGTGTGCAATTGATAAGCAAGACTTCATTGAGAATATACGTATACAAATTGGTCATGAAATAATTTTGTCTGCTTTTGAAAATAATATCTTACTCTTTGCTCAATTTTGAAATTTGGTTGAAAGAGAACAAAGGAAAAACTTATACAAAAACTCAAATTAAAATAGAAATAAACCACAAAAATATAAAATTATTCTATTGGAAAATATTATACTTACAGAGTTGAACAAAGTAGAATTTTAAAAAATATTGATTCATATTTAATAGCAAAAATATTTACTTCTAACCATATTAACAATTAAATATGGAAGAGTTATGGCAAAATATTGACAGGTCTTTGAAGCAATCTGAATTTCATCTTTTGCATTTATATGCCCAACTTGGGTCAATTTTTAAATTTAATGGTATGTAAAAAATCCAATGCATCATGAACTATTTCAAATGTATAAAGTGAAGGGAAATCAAATTATTGAATTGTTCCTTTTGAATTCTTCAAGGAATAGTAATGTTTATATCATAATTCTTAACTATGGTATTAATATGCTCTTAAGGGCTTATTTGACTTTCTAACATGGAAATATTTTAAGTTACTATTACACTATTATGTATTTTGATAGTGAATTTCCAAAATTTCACATCTCATGCAAGCTTGTGCTTGTGTAATTTTATCTGTGATTTACACCAAGAAATTATGTGCAATATGAAGTGTTATTTCTTCTTTCATGAGTCAAAGTTAAAATTAAGAATAAAAAATATGAATAAAAAGAAAAGAGTACTTTGTCAATAGTACAGATTTTTTGGCCAAATTTTTTTTGTAGGGAATATTGGGCTTCTATACTTTGTTCAAAAGCTGTTTCCAGGGCTATTCAAAAATTTCAACAGTAAAAACAAATAAAAGACCATGAAAAGTTATGCCAGTTCAGGTTCAGGGGTAATTTAAGTTACCTTTCAAAAAAATGATGATCTATTTTTCTTGAATATGTAGAAAATCATATAAAAGATAAATATTTTAATCCAATGATGGACAAAATTGTCTATCTTAGAAGGATAAAAAGAATTAAATTCTAGAATAATTCTTAAGTAACATTATCTTTTGTATCATTAAAAAGAGCTTTATTTTGAGATTTTTAGTTTATCTCACTTAATAGATTTGTTGGCCAGTTTGAACATTGACACATATTTTGTTTTGAAAAAGGTACAATAATTTTGTAAGAAAGGTCATGTTATCATATCACATGTCAAAGAGTTCTTTCAGGCTAGATGAATTGCATAAAATTAACAGATATTGAAAAGTTTGTGCTAATGGGGATTCAATGTCTAAAATACATAGTTACTCTTAGAGTAAAGATTACATTTATTACTTTGAATGATCATTTAATAAAGAATCAAAGATTAGATTGTCTCTATTTATCAAAAATGAGAGTGAAATTTGAAAAAGAAAATTGAAGATTAATCTAAACTAAAAAGGTATTTAAAGTAAAATTTCAAATTTTTGCATTCCTTGTAAAATAAACAAGCATGAAGATTATGGATCAAAATTTGATAATATTGAAAGTAAATCTTGTCTAATAAGGAAAATGTTCTTGAGCTAATGAAAATGGCATTGTACAATTTTACTTCTTGGACTTTAAAAAGTTCAAAACTATGGCTCTGTAAAAGAACCTTTTCAATCAAGAAGTATGAATCTAGGATCTTAAAACCAATATGGAAATTGAGTTAGCATTTTGAATCTTTTCTAATACAATGGTCTAGTGTTATCTTCTTGAAAAATGATTTTCTTCACAATTTTTCTTCTATTAGTCATTGGTATTATGTATTTTCTTTTAGTACAATAAAAATAAACACTAATTTATTCACATACAAATCAAAGCAACTACTTGAGGATATACTTTAAAAGATTTTGAAAGTTCAACTGTATTTGCTGTAAAAAACTTAAATGAAATTTGAACTGAATGTAATGTTCTAAAATTTAGGATCAAAATGAGTTTTAGACTTCTTACCAATATTTGACAAAAATAAAAATGCTGAATCAGACCCATTTTTTGTATGAACACTTAGAGCTTGGCTAGAATTATATTTTATTACTGAAAAATTGACATTGTCAACACAGATTTGTCATTTTTCATAGTTCTTTCTTTAATAGTAAGAACTCTACATCAATATTTTCATTGTGGATTTTTTATAACTTTGATTTTTGGATGTACATTGTGTTGTGAAGAAAAATGATATTTAAATCTAATGAATCACTATATCCAGTGCTAAAAAGAAAATAACTGACTGTGACCTTAAGACAATGTTAGTCTTATTCTACCAGTGAATCAATGTGGTTCTAATTAGGTTGTTTATACTGAGATGGAATGTTACTAAACTAATATTAGTGGTAGCTAGTATGAAAAATGAAATCAAAGTGAGAGAATGATATTTAAGTTTCAAGACTTATTTGTAAATACTGAAAATCACTTTATAGGTGCATTTTTATAGATTAGCATGTTTTTGGATGTTTTATGTGCCACTTCAAAAAAAATAATAATTAAATTATTAAAAATAAAAAAATCATAATAACAAATATCAACCTACACAGAATTGAACTGAATATAGTCTTTGTTTATTTCTTTTGATTCTGTCTTGCATTGATAGAGAATATTTTATTTTTTTGTTTGGATATTTTGATGCCAAATGTATAAAATCTAATCACCTGTACCATTTGATGTATATCACAATGAACATTTGTCTTATAATCTATTATTTCAGACAAATTGTCAATATTAAATAGAAAACTGGGAAAGTTTTTTACCTTTTTGTACAAATTGTTTGCTTGGTCCCAAAAGAAATAAAAAAAATACAATTTACCCATTTTTTCATGAGCATAGGACAAAAATTCAAGGTCTTACAAACTCTAGTGTGTGAAAAATTACTTTAAACATTGTAAATGTTACAAGTGCATACTATGCACAAATGAATGATCATTATCATGCATTATTTTTACTGTATATGAGCTACATGAAAAACACAATTATACTTGACTCTCTTGCTGCACTGTGCTTAGAGAGACCAAGAATCAAGAACAAGACAACATCATAAAGAATACAACAGTATGCATTATACATAGTAATTGATAAGAAAAAAATAAAGAATAGCTTGTGAAGTTAGGAAATAGAAATCTGGAGGGAATTATCTATTTCAATGTCTCATCATGATCAATTTTGCACACAATGATAAAAACATCAATTTTCTAGCCCAAAAAGTAACACTCAAAAATTCAAAAGTGACAACAAAAAATATCAAAACTGTCTAACAGTATGATCAGCTATCATCAATATTACTTCTCAGTTGTTACAAGACTGAGGTACAGTCACAAAATTTATTTTTTAGGTGTCCTGGAGATATAAAAAAACCATGTTGTTGGAGCAGAGATCAACATGAATTTTTGACCTTAAATTTGGCAGTTTCTCTCAATTTCCATTCATGTTACATACCTTGAATTTTGCATTCAACTTGCAAACATGACAAAATTTACTAAGAAAAATCATTTTTCACCATTCATTACTTATTGCCAGCATGAAAAGAGGATTAAAATAGGTATATTCAACCCAATTGTCATTATTGAATGTCCTCTTTTGTGATATTTAACCCTTTTCTTGATAAAATGACCACACAGTTATTGAATCCATGTTGTTCCATCCCAGCCATTCTCATCTCTACCAACAGCCAACACTTAGTTGAAAATTATAATACCTTTTCCCATTTACTAGAATTAATGATTATAAAGTAGTATAATTTCAATAGCTGGCTCAAAAGAAAGCTTTGATTGTTAGATTATCTTCATTTACAAGAAGTGGTCTAAAGGGTACATAACGTAGCCTGATATAACATGCTATGTCATAAAAATCAAACATGGAAGCTTTTGACATTGTCTATGGATGAGCACATATAAACTGGAGTCAGTGAAGATATTACAATCTCTATAGTATCTCAACAAATATTATACAAAAAGCCAAAATTTTGCAATTGATTTTTACATGGTATAATTGACATCATTACAACCATGTTAAAAGATAATAACATTATGTAAATAACACGAAATGCTTTTAGACATTTGAATTGCAATTTTGAACTGATTTTATAAATAATGTTTGATAGTACTGGTGAGTTCCCCAAAGTATGATTATACAAGATCTTTGTGTATTGGTAAAATCTTCATTGTGAGGCAAAAATAATGTTCACAATATTCATGCATCAGTAGTTAAATACCAAAGAATAAACTTTTTCACTTTGAAATTTTCTACAATATCATAAAAATGGTCTCACCCAACTTTAAAGTCTTTGAATATATCAGAACAATATTGTATTTTTTTCAGTTCAACTCACATTGACAATCCCAAGATGAACCTTCTCTTTGTTCTAAGCAAAACAAAAAACAAAGAGAATTAGGTTTGAGAAGGGATTCTTTAGGATAAAACAAATGAACAAAAATACTCACCCCTGAGTAGTATGATTTTTATGTAATTTCTTTTAATGCCATCATTAATTATTAATTATCAGAAATTAAATAAATTTTTAATGAAGAAATTGAAAAACTCCAATATCTTCAAAAAATTCTTGCAAAAATGCTACTATCTGAGACACATGTTCTGGAAAAAAATAACTCATATTTAAGACAAATGAGATTTTAAATCTCCATAAAGAAATATAATATGCTAACTCAATATCAATATGTGTAATAGGATATTTTAGGCAACTTCTTACTCACACATAGTCTTTTGATTGTTTTTTGGAAAAAAATGAAAATGTTAAAATGCCAAAATCAAAAAGCATTATCTACTTTTCTAAAAACAGGGGTACATTTGGTATCAGTCTTCTTTCAAAAATATTTTTTGATTAGAAATCAGCATAGCAATTAAAAAGTTTTACTAGCAAACTATGAACGTTTTTTCATACAAAATAATAGTTTAACAAAATCTAAATAAACAAAATTGATTTCTTCCATTTTCATCATATTTAGTAAATTTAAAATACCATATAATGATGATTCATCTTAATTCAATTTTGTCAGTATTGAATAATTTCATTGGTACATGTTAGTTTTTCATTATACAATTTTTGAAAAACAGTGGTAGGTTGTTTTTCATCTTTTGAAACAAGCTACCTTTATGGTCAACATACCAGTAAAAGAGTTAGTTGTTACTGTAATAAAGTTTAGTACTGAAGATAGGGTTGAATGCACTCATTTTGAAGTTACTTGTCTGATTGCCATGAATATTCAATGGAGCAATATTTATTTTACTAGTAATTTAGTTAGGATATTTATGTGGCCTAAAATTCAAGTCGTATAAAACATCTTTTAAAATAAAATTTTGCACATTTCAGTCAAAAAATGATTTTGAGCAATGCTCCAAACTAGTTTGTATTCTACTAGTATAAGCATACTTGAAAATTAATTTACTTTTTGGAGCTGTAGATCAATTAATTTATGAGAAGTGATATTTTTAGGAGGCTATCAATGCAGGTAGCCAATATAAAAAATGTTTTTTGAGATAAACATTTGATTTTTGGTATGGAAATAAGAAAAAAGGATTTGCTTGAGGGTGCAATAAAAAACATGTTGAAATTACTGAGAGGAGATTTGTCTATTTTCATATTAATAGAAAAGAACACCAACACATAGATCAGGTTTGCATTCTTCTCATTTTTTTTAAATGAAACACTAGGGACTAAAATTTTGAATTGTCATGACACTTTACAGATGATTGATAATGATTCATTGTGTTAGTATTAGATACTAGGAACATCAGATCTGAAATAACTTTCTTTTTTGTTGAATGATTGTATGTTCCAACAAACTATGAAATCAAAATTGTAGCAACATAAATAAATGAATTTGAAAGTCAAGCAAGTAAAATGATTATCAATAATTTCTAGACTTTATCTATTAACACTGTTGCTGTTGCAAATATTGTGTATTTGTTTTATGAATACAATCAGTAGATGTTTTTTGTTTCTGCATGTATCACATGTCCAAGTCAGGAATTAATGTCAATGTGTTATTTTTCAAGAATTAGATCATTTAGATACAAAGCATCAAATGGTTAATATTGAACATTATCTTGTATTGTAGTTATAAAAATGGAGTTTAACAATATATGACAGCAGTAACATGTTAACAACTACTTTTGGGACATTTAAAAATTCAAAAGAAAGCATAAACATTAATGTGAGTTCTGTCTATATATCTTGAAACATAAATTCACTTAGGAGTCATTTGATTTTAAAACTATATCATTGAGTCACTTTGAAAATTTCAAACGGGTATTTGATGAATTGGTTTCTCATTTTGAAATATTCAATACTTTCATGCTCATTTATATATGTATATAAGATTTGATGGGGAAGAATGAAATTTTATGATGACACACCACTTTTCTAGATAGAAAAATTTAAAAGTTTAAATCCAATGCAAGTAAAAGAAGAAGCATAATATAAACATTTAAAACAAAACAAAAATATTGATTGGCCGAAGCTGGGAAATTATTGAGAAATTAAAAGATATTGGATCCAAAAATGGGCAATGCAACATATCTGGTAATTTTGAGACAAATTGCTTCTCATAAATTTTGGAAAAGATCTAAATTATGATCAACCTTTCTCTTTTTACCTTGGAATGATGATTATTCATTTTATCTATATTTTTTGTATGTCATATATTCTTCTTCATCCAGAAGGCTAAGGTTTTATTGTTATTTGTAAAGTTGGTATTTGAAAATTTTGCTGATGTACTTTTCACCATATTGCTACATTATTGTACTTTTTACCATCCATTTTATATGATTGTTCAACTTGACATGAAGTGTTTAACCAATTACAATTATTCTAAATGTTCTTCATTCCACCATATCTCAATTGAATGATGTATGATCACATTCTGATTAGTGTTTTGAATTGGTGGTAAATCTACAGTTGAGACCCATATCAGACATGAATGATGAGCATTTTTTAGAATGTACAAGTGAAATTGGTTGTGTGACAAACATTCCCTTTCCTTTTCATAAAACATGATTACTACAGATTACTAGTACTACTTATTAGTATGTAACTTGCCAATTTTGGTTCCAAAACTGTTCCAAAATCAAAGAACATTTTTTAGACATTATTTTTTAGACAAAGAAGTCAAAATGGTAAGTAGTTTACAGTTTACAGTTTACAGTTTACAG
>JALLOT010001392.1:0-15177 GCA_036939595.1 Thalassiosira livingstoniorum | reverse complement strand
AAAAGAATTAAGGAAAAATATTCAAAATTGGCTGAGCACTGTACAACCAAAGTTCATTTAATGTCATAGCAAATCAAGATTACAGTAGGAGTAATAATATTTTATTGTGCGCTAAACTGACCGCCATCTATCATTCAACGATCATTCTGCATTGAGGGTTGGTGGCCCCATTGTTCACCAACCTTCCATATTCCATAGTAATTTTTGAACCAGCCACTCTCTTCCAGCTCATTTTGGTACTTTGTAGTGAATGAAAGAAGCTGTTGGAAGCAATGATAGATTTTAATTGATGTTCAGTGTCGATGAAAACAACATTGGAGAACATTTTACTTCTCTCTTCATTTTTTAATTCTATTGGAGACGTCAAAAAAGAAGATATTTAGTTTTCTCACTTTTTACAAACTGAGAATCATGTCGAGCCAATCCAACGAGCAAGAACCAACATATTACTACCCAACCTACGAAGATCCCACCACCTCCCCCAATGGCATATCGAACCTACACTCTCCTACACGAGATGCCACCACCTCGACAATTGCCATGGCCATGCTCTTTGGAACTGTCATTTTCACCACTGCAAGTTTGGCGGCGAGGTTGGTTCTCATGGGTTTATGGAATTGGAGGGATTTAGGTCCTTTGAGCTATGGCAAAGAGGCTGATCCATCGTTGTATTCTTCTGCGAAATCAACAGCGTCAAAAACAGGTGTAACCTCATCATCTCAACAAATGCAACGACATCATACTAATTCAAACACTAAATCACAATCAAGTAACTCCACTTCCTCCAGATCACAGAGCCCACACAAATCACAACCACTCAACACATCCTCGCTAACCTCCATCTACTCCCTGCTCCACCACGCAACCATATTTGCATTGATTTTGTTCTACAGCTACATTTGTGAACATCATCCTCCCTACCCTCACGAAGAAAAGGCATATGACCGTGATGAGTTTTTCTTTTGGACAGTTTTGGTCGTGGTATTTGCTGGAGGGCAGAGCATAATTTCCAATGAGAGATTGGGGAGAAAAAAGAAGAAGTTGGCAATGATGAATTCAGAGTATGGGAATGCTGGGAGCAGTTCAGCTAATGGAGCCGATGGCAATGAAAGTCGTATTGGTGCGGGCAATGTCAGTGTCACTGGCTCCATAATCAGCCAGGCTCGAAGCACCAACAACCCTCGACCCTCAGTCAAAGATGAAGACCAATCCTACGAAACGGGCTTCACCCATCCTCAAAATTCACCGATTGCTCCACCTCCCAAACCAGACAATGAGGTCTTGAACCGATACCAAACTGAGGAGTGGAAGGGATGGATGCAATTTGTCTTTTTGTTGTATCATTATATGCATGCTACGGAGATTTATAATGGAATTCGGGTTATGATTACTTGTTACGTGTGGATGACTGGGTTTGGTACGCGACTTTGTGTTATTTTACAATCTGCATGAATTGATTTGCTACTCATTGTTTTTGTATTTGCTTGTTATGACTCCATTTCATTTTCATTCCACCAAAAAATTGAAAACACAGGAAACTTCTCCTTCTTCTACCTAACCAACGATTACTCTCTACCCCGCGTCCTTCAGATGCTTTGGCGTCTGAATTTCCTTGTGTTCTTCCTTTGCCTCACCCACGGCAACCCCTACATTCTCTACTATATATGCCCTCTTCATACCTACTTTTTCCTCATGGTCTATGCCGTGATGTCTATTGGAAAAGAGAAAAATTATACGAAATGGTGGATTCGTATAAAATTGGGTGTATTGGCATTCATTATCTTTTTTGTTTGGGATTGCAACTCCGGAATATTTGAAAGGATGCATCAATTGTTTCTAGGGTATGAACCTGTTGTGGGGGCAAGTATGGGAACTATGTGGGAATGGTACTTCCGATCATATTTGGACCATTGGAGTACCTTGCTTGGGATGGTCTTTGCGCTGAACTTTCCAATAATTTCCTTGTTTTATCGGAAATTGGAGGCGAGGAGTTGGCGAAGGCAATGGTTGGGGAAGTCAGCCATGGCAGTGGGGTTGCTGTATGCGCTGTACGTTTGGGTGAAAGGTCCTCTTCAGTATCCAAAGATTTCATACAATGGCACAAATCCTTACTTTGGGTTCATACCCCTTATCACATACATTTATCTTCGGAATTTAACCCCCACAATGAGGTCATACTCATTGGAATTGCTTCATGAAATNCCATCCAGGCAAAAATACCAAGACTGACTTGGAATTGGAGCTCAACCAAATGTGATGCTTCATGAAATCGGAAAAACTACATTGGAGACGTATTTGATGCAGCATCACATTTGGTTGAGCTCCAATTCCAAGTCAGTCTTGGTATTTTTGCCTGGATGGCCTCGTGTGAATATGGCATTGGTGACTTACTTTTATGTGGTAATTTCAAGAAAATTGCACAAGTTAACGTTATCTCTTCGTGGAATGCTGTTGCCTGATGATAGGTCGATGTGCATCCGTTTTTTGTCGTGTTTGGGCATTGCCGTTGCTGGCTTTTATGCGGTTGCTTTGGTAATGGATGGCATCAATATGATGAATTTCGGCGCCATTGGAGTGGTGTCAATTGTTTGTGGATCATTGCTTTACCAGACTGTAATGGATTCTACGTGGGCTAATTACAGAAAGGCAGTTAAATTTGCAACAGAAGAAACATTGGATGTCAAGTCTTGTCGCAGTGATGATTACTCCGAAAGCTCTAGTGGTTCAGCCAACGATATTGAATATGAATCAATAGTTTCAAAAGTGTGCCCGCCCATTGTTGGGACGATGGTCCTTCTTGTTCTAGGTCTTATTTGGAGCGGGTTTGCATCTGATGGAGCAGCAAGTATTGGTCCTCTTCCACCCGGCTGCGATGCATTTGTCAATGACGGGAAATGGATTCAGGTCGATGGATGCAACGAGTCTAGTCGTGGTAAGTCTGTTGCAGTTTCTTGCAGCTCTTTGCTGGTGCCAAGCCATGGGAGTTTATAATGTTCTGGTATTGTTTTTTGTTGATGTTCCCGGTTGTTGACCTTCGACAGGTATGGCTTATCGTACTTATGGGGTCGCATCCTATGGAACATGCATGCCGCATGGATCGTCGTACATTTGGTCTTGGATAGAGCAGCCATCTCACACCCATTGCCGGTTTAGTCATCGGGGCGAATCGAGACTGAAGAAATCTTTCAATAGACGTAAGGTCGTGTTTGTTGGAGACTCAATGACTCGAAATTTATACCATTCAACAGTGCGCGCCATGGGAAAAGATTCTGGTGCTTATGATGCCACCCTTCCAAAGCACGCAGACATTAGCAACACATTGTGGGGAACGACACCTGTCACCTTTAAATGGTCACCCCTTGCTGTCGATCAGCTCAGTTCTTTGAAAGAAATCAACCGAATTGCTGCGAATGGTGATGCCTACGGAAATTTAGCTCCTGACCTGATTGTGCTTGGAGGTGGGGCTTGGGATCGACTCCACGTATATGCTACAGATGAAGACCGCCAGTCACACACGGCTACCTTGAAAGACCTCGGCTCTGAAATGGTAAAGGCGCAAAAGCAAGGATCGTCTGTCGTTTGGTTTATACCAACAACCATTAATTCTCAGGCACTAAACACCGAGGAAAAACGAGATCACATGCGAGAAGAGGATATGGAAGCCATGCGGGCGGTATACGCTCGTAACGGGATATTGGCTTCGTCGTCGTTTGTGATTGACGGACCAGCGTTCACTGCGAGTAGGGTTTCAGAGAGTTACGATGGGGTACATTATCCACCACACGTTTACGACGCTGGTGCCCAAATACTCTTCAATGCCGTGGATTGGTTATTGCCTGGTGGAGGTATTGTAGACCCTGCTGCTCCTCCTCGTGTGGGAAAGATGGCCAACCCAATGTTGGGTATTATGGTGCTCATTTTTGTGGCCATCGGACTGGTGTGCTTTGATGGCTTCTTAGGATTTTCATATTTAGCATCCTTGTTCGTCAAGGGTGTCATGCCCCACGACTTATACGAAGAATCCTATACGGCATTGCATAAGAGGATTGGCCTTAAAGGGGCAGATGTTGATACTACTCCTCCACAATCTAATGCATCGGCACGACGAACAGCGAAAAATCGTCCGGGTAATGTAGACGAGGAGATTGCTGCATTGCTTGGCACCAAGCGGTTGGACATCGAATTGTCTTCTCATCCATCAATGTGATGGCTGTAAGTTCTGGTTAACAATGATGGTGAAGTACTTTTAACTTGAACTTAGTTCTATTGTGGCTTGGCCTTAAGTCAAAAACCTGACTTACGATAGAATTTGAATCACGATGGCATAAAAGTCATGATCGACTAAATAAAGATAAAAATTGTGCAACCTAATGAATCGATTGTTTATGTATTTCACCAACACACTATCGAATATCGACTTTCGAATGAAAATGCCCAAACTCATCACAACTCAATGCAATTTGAATTACGAACTCGTATTCGTTGCACTTTTGGTCAAAGATATCGTCCTTCTATCATAGAATGACATCTCGAGGACGACAGTGATTGGGGTCAAGATAGCACATCTTTGGTAATACCTCGAGGAGTATGACCTTTTTTGAGGAAATTAAAACTTGCAGAAACAGCACTTAACGCAAATAACTACCTGCTACCGACCTGCTTAGGTGATCTCATCTACACCATTCATAAAATAAGTAATTTTTAAAGTAAATTTAGTATTATCGCTGGAATCTAATTCGCATGATATACACTCGTTGGTTAAAGCTTATCTAGGAATTCCTTGTCGCAGTCAATTCGGACTCCATTGTGCAAAGTTGCCAAGGCCATTTCATCGTCACTGAATCTTGAAGTCTTTTTTTATGGCCTGGCAAGGACTTCCCGTCGGACAACATTCGTGCCTTGAATTCAGTGTTGTGTGAGAATAGTTGTTTAATGTAAAATCATGCTCGACCTGACAGGGACCAGACCTCAAAGTCATCAGCGACCCCACAACCCAGCATGCAACGTTGTCAAGGTATCCTCATCGTGTAATCGCATACAATCTCATAGCCGGGGCCAATTGCAGAAATAACAAGGAGGACTACTTGGAGGAATCAGGTCGATGAAAACATGTTTTGGTGGGAGTTGCGTTTCAATTGTGGAAGGAAATTTTTGTTTGTTCTATCGATTTTTTTATAGTAATATCTGTGAATGTGGAGCAATCTTTGTCACCAAAGGTGCTATTGAAATGATCAAATCATACAGACTTGACTACCACACCATGTTATTATTGTGAATGACCCAGGGATCATCCCCTTTGTGGCGAAAAGCACTCGTCCGTGTTTTCACAGCCTGCTTATTAGGGTATCTAGTATGAAGATGTGACCAAGATTACCTTACCTAGAGGTACCACTTATGCGGTCATTGGAATTCTCTTTCTTCAGAGGTTTTCAACTGGAATCATTGCAGCAGCCAGCCACAAAAGCCAGTCATGCTGCAGCCCAATCGAATGCCAATGATACACCATGTCACCTGATCTTGTACTTGAACTTGTTCGTGTGATTCACAAAAATCGCTTCATACAAAATAATGCATTACAAAGAGGAAATTATTGCCGGTGCCATGTATGAGAAAGTCTAAGTGATCTATTGTCACTTCATCCATAAAAACCAATTCAGCAGAACGACAACAACTGCACACAAACACACAAACAACAATTTAGAAACCATGTACAACACCTACTTCCTTGCGATTGTCTTGAGTGCCTCCGCCCTTGGATGTGCCAAAGGGCAAGGCTTTAAGATCGTCTACGATTACAACAATAGTGATGATAAAAATATGTTGACAACGTTGCATGATGGGGAGTATTTGTATTGCGACAAGGTGAGTGAGTTCGATCGGTATGCAATCAACCGCGAAGAAAATAATGAGGGATTTTGTAGTCTATTGGCCTAGTGAACTAAACTCAAAGTTTGAAATTTCCCCGTCAGGAGTGTATCGACAAAAGCTTTGCAAATGAATGTAGATTTTGTCAGGTAGACAGAGATTTAGAGGTCTGGTGCCTTGCTGGCAAGGTGAGATCCTCCAATTTTCCACGACATTCCCTGCCTTTTTGATCTGACATGATTCATGATTGGCAACCGACAGGTTTCGAGAAGTTGTAGGGAGCAGTGTTGTGATTGCGTCGAAGACATTGACACTGGCGAATATTACTACAGTTACGATTACGAAGTCGATGAGGACAACGAGTGGGGTCGAGGTGGTAGCTTAAAAGAGGCAGAACACGAGATGGTACACGACTACGACAATTGGATGTACGAAGAGACCCTCACAACACTTCAAGACGGCGAATACATGGTCTGTGAGAAGAGATGCATTGACTACAGCTTCAATTATGAGTGTAACACCTGCGAGTTAGACGATAACCTAAATGTATTTTGTGAGCACGGTAGGATTCCCTTGAGCTGTCTGAACGAATGCTGTGATTACCTATGACGAGAGCAAGAATAACAATGATAACACCAAGAAAGTTTGGCGCATGGAGGAAGAATTCAGATTTTTGAGAGGATTCGGTCACAGGAAAAGGGTTGTATTTTGTTTGATGGGCTTCAAGATTGCTTATTTCATTAGTGTCTCGAAAATATAGATCTGCTTGATTGAATCCAATTGTAATTAAAAAATTGAGTCGTCGTCCTCGTAATTACTAACTCTACTACACGAGACGTTTTTTGAGCCACATTCCCCCGAAAAAATACGCTCGATACGGTTGGTTAGGACCATTGCCCTACTTTTGTGACAAGAATGAGATTGTCTATCGATTTTCAAACTCGTGTTTGACTTCAACTTGACTTCGTTTTCCCTCGAACATGATGTGTGTTGTGGTCTTGTTGTATAATCTAGTGTTGAGCAAGTTTTAATACGTTGCAGAGATTCTCCCGGGACATGCTTCCTAAGCTTTTCGCTTCTACCAAGGCTTTTGAGGTTTGAAGTATTTCGAGACCCAAAATTATCTGTAATTTCGGTACCCGAAAAAAGACTGTGTGGATGATGTGATGACCGATTATTGAAGTTTCCATTGTTTCTTGTTCTAGATTTGAAGTTCCGCCAAACTGCTTCATTGGCACAATCGGTATTGAACTGGCTTTTGAACTGACGAGACTTCATTTCCATGTTGCTTGACAATGGATTGCCTGGAGAGTTCACACATTGGTAGCGCAGTGGATGAAACTTAAAGACTTGTTCGTGAGTTTCATCGCAATGATCACCCTTAGGTTTGTGAAGGGGGTCGTTGTCGTGCTCATCTGACGCACCTTCACAAAAGGCAGACTTTGTTGCCCGATCCATATATCCCCCGACACCGGCGTCGCTGCATTTTTTCTTTCTGTCGTTTTGTTCTTTTTCCACATGAGAAAGAGACGATCCGGGCGGACTAGTCGAAGCATCAAAGTGACTAAAAGATGCTTTGCTACTGTAGATAGGGGAACATGCCTTTTCGCAAGTTTTTGATTTCACAACACAGTTTTCTTCTGAGTTGGACGAAGGCGCATCGGCGCGAGCGTCTTGTTTCGATAATAAACAACCCGAATTCGTTTGTTTTACCGACTGGCATTTCGGGGAGTGCTTGGTCTTGCCGGAGCTTGAAGCTGCTTCGGCCTTGAATTCTGCTTCCAATGGCTTGCTTTTACTATCACAAATAATTTCCAACTCCTCGTCAGCATCGTCATTTGTTTTTTTGCTATCATCTTCTGTCCATGGTGGTCGAAAACTATCACGACTCTTCAAAATGTAATGGATATTATCTAGTGATCCCAAGACGCTGGACAGGCTACGGCATGGTGACGAGAGAGTGTCATTCGTATCTTGGACGCCTTCAGGACAAGGCTCAACTCTTGTTCCTCCCGCATCGCTCAAAGGGTGAGCATCAGTCATGTTCAATGGCCTTGGCTTTGGTGAAAGTTTGTTTTCATCAATGTCATCACATTCTTCATTGGAGGAACCGAGCTGTGACGATATCCGATGTCGCTTTGAATTTTCAGTTGAAAATATTTGCTGTACACCTTTCTCGGCACTCTCCCTTCTTTCTTCGAATTTTCTTTTGTTTCTTTTTGGGTAAATTGGTTGGTAATTTTCTTCAGGAGGATCTTCTTGGACTCGCTTGACTGGGCATTCGTCTTTCTTCGCAAGACGATTAGTTTGGTTCGGGTTAGAAGGAGAAAAGCTTTTGTCCATGAAAGAAGCATTGAGTGAGCTGATTTGACAACCAGCACGACAAACAGTGATTGCAATGTATCCAACTGTTTTTCTGGCATCTTGGTTTTCTGATATTGAGACCTCCCATGGAATCTTTCCTCGAAAATACCCTCTTCTTGTGTACAGATGATAGAGAGGAAGCGATGTTACAGCAACTACTGCACAGCCATTCAATACTTCAGAGACTTTCAACTTGTCGTCAGCGATGGCCGTGGAGATACATTTTGTGATAATTGGGACAAACCACAGCTTGAAGTTGATTGCTTGGTTTTGTATCATACCTAAATTTGTTTCAAAGTTCGTTATTGGCACAACTTCCTTCAAATTTAGTTCTGGATCTTGATCCATGTCATCTAATAAAAAAAGACTGGAGTGATATTCATCTGAGATGGGGCCGGCATTACTCTTTTCGGGTGTAGGCGAGAGGCGCCCGCTACTGAGAGCCACGCAATAAGTTACAACCACACCCGAATCTGGAAGCAGAAACCTATCTTCTTTTTGATTACACCACAGATTTATAATTTCTCGTACCCCACTAATCCTTTCTACGCACATGTCTACATCGAATTCGTCGATGCTTGTAGCGGCATATGAACTGGGGTTTCTAGAGTCAGATACATGAAGAGTTGAATTTGATCCAGCGAAGTCTTCTCTTTTGTTAAAATTCTCATTTGGTGCAAGCACGTTTGAAGTATCGATATCTTTTACTTCCGAGCTATTGATATTGGCTAATTGATCCCCTTTTTTGTTCGGCAACGCAATAGAAAGAGGGATTCTATCCACGTTTGCAGCTGACGAATCACTGCTGATACACGCAACATCAGGATGCCTGTCACTTATCCAATCATCATAAAGCGAATCAGGTGAAGCACCTGACTCTTTGCAGGTGTCGATATTCATTTTACCGTTTTTCATTGTGAATTGAGCATGGATTGTATCATGAGCAGTGTCGGGGCCTACGCGAGTCAACTTGTCTGAATCAACTTTCTCCGAATCAAAATTGTCGATAGTGTTGGACACGGAGTTTTCCTTTTCCAGTTGTAATTTTCTGTTAGAGGCATTCCGTCCCGGCGAGGGAGGATCAATCGTCGACACACGATATTTTTTTCTCCACCACTCTTGAATTCTTAACGCGCTGCCACTAACCACATTAATCCTTCTAATCTGACGTAAAGATCCTATTGCAATTATGACTGCAATTTTTCCAATTGAAGATTTGGAGTCACGATCCATAATTGGAAACCAACCATTGACAGCAATCCGTGGCAAAGTGCTATCTCGCTCAAACAAAATGCAATTCACTTGTTCAAGTGAAAATGGAATTTCAGAAAAACCAATCAATTTTCGATCTGATTGTTGGGATCTTTTACTGTCGTGGGTAAAGTCTGACAAACAGTACTCAAAAATCTTGATTGTTGCGGTTGCAATTTGACAGTGACTATCGGTGTTTCGTTTGATATCTTCATTTAGTGCAACGTGCCACGAACAGTCTACTGCTTTCGAGGTGTCAACAGAACTAACACTGAGGTCAAAAGTTTTGTCCACAAGATCTCTAGAACGGCTTACACAGCCCTTGTTCCCAGCAACTAGTTGTCTACTAGTTTCATTTATAGAAGAGAAGGGAACCGGGCACATGATGCTCAATTGAAGGCAGCGCCCCACCACGTCTTCCTCTTGACCAAACGTGGTTTTCAAGTCCAAGCCAGCCAGTCGACTGACTGAAACATTTAGCCATATTGGAGGGGGGTTGATGGGTTTCAGCACGGTGCTCTGCAAATTCACATTCGAAGGGAGAGCAACGCTTTCTTGATTATCGTTTATGCAATGATTATTTTCTGAATCTATGTTGATATCGATATGTGATGGAGTTGATCCACAAAGTCTATCCTCCTCTGAAACAATGCATTGGGTGCCTTGATTTTTGCTACTACCATTTTCAATAGTGGTGCTCAACGGTTGGTGAAATCTCTCTTTGTTTAGATCAATAACAGGTGAATCGTTTTTCATTTTATCCTCTGTTGAAAACTCAAAACCCGCAGTTTGGGTCTGTGCGAATTTAGCTAAAAAGGCTGAAATTGGATGTGGTTGGGTCGATACGTCGGAACTAATTTCCAAATTCTGATTCCCAATGGTATTTTCCAAAACCGAACAAGACCTTTGGCACTGTGAGCCAATTGGGGCATTGCCAAAATCACTTCCAATCTCTTCCAAAACAGGTATCAAGCTAATACCAATCAACAAACTCCCAATTTTCCTACTTTCCGCATGAATGATCTCCGTTCCGTTGTCTGTTTTCAAGTCCAGTCTAGCATGGAAATCAAAAGATTCAGATAAAATAACTTCTCTAAGGTGTGCAGACGCCGATCCTATTGGGACTAATGCCTTTGCTTTTGTCGTAGGCGGGTCGGTTAGAAATCTGTTGTATCTGCTTTGTGAGGACTTTGGCTTATTTGGTCGGTTTCCTGACTTTGGCGTGACGTAGAACATGTCGAATTTCATATCGGTGCCCATCCATGATCGGACAATTTCATCGTCATCAAACACCATTCCAAACTCTTTAGTGTACTCATTCTCCAAAATTTGAATCTCTTCATACTTCTTCCCATTTGGAATATCTGAATCCTTTTTGCACTTGGCCATGGATTTCCCGCGTTCGCAAATCATAAATTGAACTGTTCGAGTTGTTGGATTTGTTGTCGTTATACTTTTGTCAAGATTAACAGCCATCGGAGGGATATTATACTTCAGATAGAAACGATGCCTTCCTTTGATTCCGTGAGCGATATCATCCGAGACTGAAACTTCCCCAATCACAAGTTTCATCTTGTGAATTTGTTTTAGGGCACTAGATTGGTTCGAACCATGAGGTATAAGGGAGGGAAACTCGTTGGATGGAGGCGGATCTCCAGCATTTGATAGCATTTTTGATATCCACAAATCATCGCTATAGCTCCTTATTGCCTCAGAGGTTGATCCCACATCCCCAATCGATGGTATGGTCATCTCATCTCCACAAAGATCCAGTAGCTCTTCAAGTAAGCTTTGGTGCTCGTCTGCTTGGCTGTTACATGAATCATATTCTGACCCACACTGAATCATTTGCTGTTCCATCATACCATCAATGGTGTGTTTGGTAGATCCCTCTTCATGGTGATGAAGTGATTCTGGCAAGGTTAACAGTTGGCTTTGAAAATTTCTACTCTGACAACTCATTGGAGCGGTCGACACTTCTCCGTGTTGGCCAAACGCCTTCTCGTTCTGTGCCAAGCCTCTCTCCGGTAATCTTTGATTCACTTGTGAAACTTGCTGACCCGGATTCGAAGGAAAATTTGAAAAGTCCCTATTATCAGTTGCATCTAGATGCGATGGTAGAAGGGTTTGGGTGATTGGCGGCAGCGATTGGAGCCCTATCATCCGAAAGACAAACTCAAAGATAACTTCTCCGACGGATTCTTCAACGTTTGCGATTGTCCTTTTAACTTTTAGCTTCAACTGCTGAATGAATATTTTGGTGGTAGATATTTCGTGTGCGTCATGCATGATTGCGGGAACAGATATTTCTGGAATGTACACCCAACCAACCCAAACAGGCTTGAATTCAGCACTGCAAGGACTTTCTAGAAGTCCTTGGTCACTTGACCATCGAAAAATTTTGATAGGCATAGGGGAAGCATCTTTGAAATATGTTCGCACAGCACAATCTGTACCAACCAACGGATATTCCACTGAAGTAGTGGGGTTGAGTGGCCCTTTGAAGCTGACTTCCGCAATATTATCAGTCGATGGTAACTCTTGATGACATGGACGTAAATCATTGAAAGCAGATTCGCCCCAGAACTGAATCCGAGCAAACGTTTGCTCCATCGTGCAATCAAGAAATCGAATAACAAGGGTGCCAACGAGTCCTCCCTTGATATTTGGGGGCAGTGAAGGTCCTTGTGTAATCATAGCCTGCTTTGAGGAGATGGATGCATCGGCACTGGCTGACATTCAAAAACTCTTGTGAGTTTCAATTCATGGACACAGTATTTTATTTTCAAACTGAAATTGAAATTTTTGGATGGAAGTTCGTTTCTAGGTAGTGACTTTTGACGAAAGAATTTCAATTGAAATTTCAATTCGATTACTGGGATTACTTTCATGATGGAAGATCTCGCGGACATCAAAGAAGCCGTCAATGACGTCGATAGCAAAGGAAAAACTACAGGCGTGTCAAAAATCGACACCATGTACGAAGCCTGGTCAGATGAAAGCCCATCGGATGGAAACATTGTTCAAATTAATTATATCCTGACTCTTGATGATGAAGAAGGAACACTGATTGAATCAAGCCGCGAACGGAAAAAGGGACCATTTGAATTTATTCTCGGTAGCACGACAGTAGTTGAAGGGTTTAGCATTGCTCTCCGCCGTTTCGGTAGGGGAGAGAGATCTAAGGTCAAGATTTCTTCTGAATTTGCTTATGGGTACGATGGTCTTCAGCCCCTCATCCCACCAGATGCGACTTTGATCTGCGATATCGAGTTGGTTGATTTCAGGGAGCGGGAGGCAGTGTGGGTTAAGCCATTAATGTGCAACCTACCATGTTATGATGATTAAGGTGATGAAAATTGTATAATTTGATACTGAGTCGGATCAGAATACTTTAGAAACGGTGCAGGTAGTGTATTAGGGGAAGAAAGAGGCGATTATAAAAGTATCGTAGGATGAGCAAACGTTGCATCCGCATGGATAGTACTCGTACAATGCGGGGCAAAAAAGAGGAAAATTCATGAATATCAATGAGCTTGCAAACGGCAGAAATACACCAAGAAGTTTTGGAATTGGGAAATTGTCATTTCAAACTCGAAGTTGTCTTCACGGAGCTTCTCATGCATGGAGTAATGACTAAATACGAATTCGGTTTATGTTTTGAACGCTTCAACAAGATTCCTAACCATAGTTGAAATTTCGTCACTGTCCTAAGAATCTTGGAAGAAGAGCATTGCGCCCTTCGATTGCGCGACGACATGAATTATTCGATCGTTTACATTCTGCGAGCCATAATTTTATTGCAGATCGTTGAATTGATCTGATAAAATTCAGCAACAAAACACATAAAAATGAGTTCTTTGACCAATTAGATGACAACCATTGCTTCCCACCACATATAATAAAAACCATGTTGTCATCAGTGAGACCATTTGAGTTTGTTGTGAGCGCACAACCCACCTAATCATGCCGTCTGATCAACCAAGCGGATGAAACCAAAGAGGAGCGACTTCCTTTCGACCATTTTCATCACCCTGTCGCTTGTAAACTATTGGTCGTCCAACTTCACCTTTCGGCATGACGCGTTGTTCGGATAATAAGTGGCCATAATGATTTGGTTTGCACGTCACAATGTGCACTTTGCGAGCACTGTCGCCAATCATTCTTCTCCCGTCATTATCCGCTGAAGTCTTAGTTGCTCGAACATTGCCAGGCTCTTCTGTCCTTTTGTTTGAAACAGCGTTCTTTACAATAATTTCTTTATTGGCCGGGGGAATCTCATCATGATGTTGTCTTCTCTCGTCCCTGGAAGACAGTGTCGATATCCATGGCATCCCCTTGTTCGAAATATCTCCAGCTAATTTTCGTGATTGAAGGATAGGTTCGTCGTCGCTATCGAATAAGAGTGATGAAGTGCATGATCCTGCACTTGATGAACGATTCCCTCGAGATGGAATACGATTTCTTATGCATCGCGAGGATTGATATGAGTTGAAACTGCTTGGAGTGCTGTGGTTAGTCAGATTATCCATGTTGTCATGTTGGTCGCCTTGGTGTTGTTGGTGTTTTATTTTAATGGTGTTGGCTCATTTTTTATTTTTTGTTGTTCACGCGAGGATTTAAAAAATTGGTACGCAGCAGCTCCAATCTCCAATCAATCTCAAAAAATAAACAGAAATAATGCGAAAAATATTAGAGTCAGTTTGTGTTTTTTTTCATATTTTCATGGCATAATCAGGACCTGCAATTTTTCTTGATATGATCATCAGTTTCCTTATTGCTTTTTCCATAATAATT
The DNA here is from genome assembly GCA_036939595.1 of Thalassiosira livingstoniorum. Classification (NCBI taxonomy): domain Eukaryota; phylum Bacillariophyta; class Thalassiosirophyceae; order Thalassiosirales; family Thalassiosiraceae; genus Thalassiosira; species Thalassiosira livingstoniorum. The sequence continues at coordinate 900 of JALLOT010001392.1, read as the reverse complement.
AAAAGAGATTGTGACCAGCATCCTTATTGTTAAGGATACTAGGTATGCCACAACATCCCCTATTTCAAGAAAAAGTATCACTAGAGCATGTTGTACTAGTACTCATATCTTCATGACATGTAGAAAGTTGTCCATTGTGTGATAGTGCACACATTTAGCAGTTTACAATTCAAAAAACTTATGCATAAAATGAATTTTCTGTAAGAGTCCTTTACATAATTATTTTTTACAACTTTACCTATGGGCACTTACGTGCTTTTTATCCTTTTATTAGCATTTTTGATATAGTTGCTAGTAAAATTTTTATGTTCTCCAATGTTAGAGCTCAATGGCCTATGTGCTGCCGCTGGCCTTTCTATGCCCAAAACAGCTTCATGCTCCAAAAGAATCAGTTTAGAACTGATTTTATCTCACTTTCACCATAAACCATCGCAGATGCACTCACATTCTCATCATCCGCCAGTCTGAAACAAGGGTAGATGGTACCTACTGGTAGATATTATGGAAGACAATGTCTCGGCTCCCCCCATCGACTGAGGAATTCATTGCCCAATTGGTCCAATGATTAAAATGACAATGACGGATCAATCTCCAAATCTAGGGCCTTCGGAGATGAGGAAGGTGAAACTGGCAATGGCGTTTTCCACCATTTTCATTTCAAAACACGTTCCACCAAATCGTCCATGAATTACCTATCTTTCCTCTGACCGATTGCAACCACCAACAGTATCGAACAACCACTCCAACAACTACTCCAACAAAGTCCACAAAACGACGACGACAAACCTCCGAAACCTCAAGGATGCCAACCATGGCATCCTTCTCCATCACCTTCCCCCCCCTCATCTCCACCCTCCTCCAACCCCAATCCTCCCCATCTCCATTCGCTTCTTCCATCCC
>JALLOT010001391.1:3783-15175 GCA_036939595.1 Thalassiosira livingstoniorum | reverse complement strand
CGGTACTCCCACTCGTGTTGGTGATACTAATAAACGTCACCAAGTTCAATCTCCCACCTTCTCGCCATCTTCGAACAAACAGTCGACGGGTAAAGCAAAGGGGAAAAAGAAAGGCAATCTTGGAGACGATGATGGTGATAAAGTAAATAATTCCTCCAAGCCAACCAAAACTGGGACGGTTTCAAAGGAATTTCACCCGTCTATTTCTTCTCCCCCTCGGACTAAATCTACAAGTCGATCTTGTGGTGGATCATTTGACTCAGATATTGAGGACGAAAAAGAATATGATGCTTTTATGGCACGGATGGCGGCTAGATCGGCGTCTATTCAACAGAAGGAAGCGGAGGGCAAAATCCGGAGACAAAATGCTTCTCGAACCAAGGTGGACGGTAACACTTTGGATGCAACAGTTGGCGCAGATGGGACGGTAGGGGTTAAACTCCATACGCAACAATCTCTGGGCAACAATAAATTTGCTCCACTATCTGACAATGAGGAAGATGATGGCGTATCTGGTGTGCTACCTGAGAAACCGCTCCCTCACCTCAATTCTACATCTATCTTTCATGGAGACGGTGATGGTAATAATTCTGCAGATGATTGGCTTCCTGCTCATGCTAAAAAACCAATGTCCAAAGCTAAAGCTCGGCGTATTCGTCGCCAAAATTCTGGTCGTAAAAACACCAAGTCCAAGAAAGATTTGTCGGATGAATTTGCGTCTAGTTCATCGTCTTCATCCGTCTCATCTGTTCTGTCAGTCGGCGTGTCTCATGCATCTACATCCGACAAAAATGATGAGGTGGAGAGTATAGCTACGGTTGAGGAGGTGCAGCTTTCCGACGATGATGGTGATATTCAGTCGTCTCCCCAGCAGTCCAATATCCCAACTGCGTCTGCTTCCTCGTTGCAACATTCGGTAACTGTTGCTACTGACCATACTGACGCTTTCGATGGTCCTCCAATTCAAGTAGCAAAGATACAGGCTACAACATCCGCCGGGAGTGGATCATTGGGTCCAAAGGTAGATGATACCTCTTCATCTCGGGTAGAAGCTACGCAGTCTGTTGGTCTATCCGATCAAGGGGATACTTCAGCATCTAAGAGTACAGTCATGCCCAAGGGTGTGACAGATGCTTCTTCTTCACAAGCAGCTTCAGTTTCGGTGTTGGAAGTTGGTGACCAGAATAATGTCAATGACAAAGAGGATACAACAGCTGAGGGTCGTTCAACATCTTCAAGCCGTGTTGACGGTACCTCTGATCCATCTGCTTCCAGTAAGACTTCCTCGTCATCCTCTCCTATGGAACACTCCACCTCACTCGAGGGTCAAGCGGGAGGAAAGGGAGATGATGAAAAAAGTTCCTCTGTTGGTGACGATGGGGAAGACGGGGCCGGTAAAGACAATGCAATGCAATCTGAGAATAGCTCCTCTGGAGGGAATGACTCGTCTCAGAATGATGAAGTAAATTCTGTGAGGAGTTCTAAGACTGATGAGGATAGCATGGACAAGATCATTGAGAATTCCGAGTACAAGGGATATCAGCCATCTCCTACCGGTCTCAACAACGAATCAACTTCAACTGTTGTCGGCGCAGGGGAAAAGCCACCATCTACGGTCCCCGTCAACTCAACAGATAAAACCGTTCATTTTGACACTCAGTTCTCTCCTCCCAATTTCTCACTCAACCCTCGCGCCTTGAACTTCACACCCCCCGTGGATAAACAACACTCCTCATCGGTTAATGTCACTCCCTCTGGTTTGTTGGAGCAAAAGCAATCCACCTCAGAGTCCAATGAGCAACCTTCTTCTAGTCTCAAGCAGTCTTCATTTGGTATCTCACCCATTGATTCGTCTCCTTCATGCCTGCTGGATGAAACCACAGACAACAAGACATCATTTAAATTGGAATCTAGGCCAATGCGGGGTGATGATAGCATGACAATGGTGACCCTGGTTATTCAGCCGTCTGCTGATGACTCAGTCGATCCCACTGATAATGCAATTGAAGGAATCCGTCAATATTTGATGTGCATGCAGCAATGTGATCCATCTGTTGCCATCTCTCGCCTCTACCAAGAGGATCAACACTTGGAGGCGCTTTCTGATGTTGACCCGTCTAAGTTTCCAATGGATTTTGTTGCAATTGAGAGCTTTGTGGAGTTCTCCGGTGCTTACCAACTGAATAAAGTCTGGGGAGAGGACGAGTACGGGAATCCCAAGAAACAACCTGCAGTGTATTGTAATTTCTACTTCACTTCTCGTCTCTGTCCACACTATGTGCTACGCATTGCCAATGTGTTGGGGAATTGTCATGGAGTCACAGCACGACAAAAAGAGTATGAGTGTATTGGAACCAGAAGTTATTGGGCTTTTCTTGGTGTCTCCATCTCCATTGGGTACTGTTCTAAAGGTGTCCAGTCTGTCTTGTATGAAGGTGCGGCTGAACAAGAACGTAAGATGTGTCAAGAAACAGGCAACAACCAGTATGTGGGATTGGACTTCCCTCACTTCGTTGTATCCCTCCAGGGGACAAGGGCAATTAAATTGAAAGATACTTCTAAAGAAATTCTTGAAAAACTTCAAAAAGAGGCAACATACAGCAACTATTTGGGCCGCAACTTTGTAATCATTGCTCGGGACGTTCATGTCAAACGGATGGAGCCAGTATTCGAACGCCTCAACCAGTTGGGCTGGCTTAAGTCTCACTTTAATAGTAAGGCGACTATCATCGAAATTCCTGGCCCCAGTACGCTTGAAATTCCTCGTCTTGAATATGCAAGCAAGGTAACGATCCATCGGCAGTTCAATCATTTGATGACTACGGTTGACATCTATCACATTCTTCATCTAACCAAATCAATTAGGATTGAAATGGAGGATCCTTCAACTCCATGCCCCTACAAACGCTCGTCTCTCCTCCGTGAAATCCTTTCCTTGGAATTCACTTATGGTGTTCCACTCATTGATGGAATAGTTCCCAATCTTTTGTCCAACAAGAGCAACTGTTACACCATGTCCCTTCCAAATACTGCTGCGCATTTGGCTAGGGTAGCAAAGTTTCCACACGAACTTGGAACATGGCTCTACCACGTTCTCACTGTGGTCAAAGGTTTCAGCCCTCGGTGCCGTGACAAATTCATGCATTGCTTCGATGAGGAGACACGTCTCCTAGCGCCCGACTCCACATTCGACTTTGATACTATGATGGTAACCTACGAGCACACTTCAAATTACGATAGCTACATTGATGAGGCGGTTAAGGACGGTTTGATCAATCCGATGATAGGAGAGAAGCAGGCGGATGCTATGCCAACTCCATACCTCAAGCACGGGAAGATGCATTTTGATGTAGCTGCTATGGAGGCTCTGGCGAAGAAGATGAATTACAAGTCTGCACTTTCCGATTTGAAGTCTATGAATGATGTCGATGGAACTGAATCTTTGAATACAGCTACATCGACCATGGGGGGTGAATCTTTTTGTTCAAAGAATACTGTGGATCGCAATCTTACTTCCAAACTTGATAGGATTTCGGAGTTGAAAGCTTCCTCTGCCAATAAGGGTGCAGATGGTGACGAAGTGATGGATGATGCCTCAGCTGTATCTGGTATGTCTGCTGCCTCTGAGGATTCTATGGTGGCATATGCTTCCTCCAAATCCAAGGCTCTTATGGCTGCGAAGAGACGTGAGGAGGAAGCTACTTTACGTGCTCAGTATGAGGCCCTTCGGAAGGAGATGGAGGAGATGCGCCACTCTCAACAAGGTACTCTTCTGGTAGATGTGACGATGGAGGATCGTCAGCAAGGAGGCTCATCTTCTTGTGCTACTTCTAATGAAGAGCACAAGAAATGAGTCGTCCTAATTTAACCCTGACTGTGGGCACGAGTCAGGGTTCGACTATTCAGAGTGCCCAATTTGGGGGGGGGGTTGTCTAGCAGGCCACAGTCTGCTAGACGCTTTCGGTCACAACAGCGTGCTGGTGTGTTCCGTTCGCTTCACAGCAATATATATCTTCAATCTATTCATAAGACGAAAAAGAAATTCTTCATCAAAAATAAGCCTACTTTCGAACATCTACATGGGCAGATTACTAACCAAACTCCTTCACGTGCAGCTCAAAAAGCATCACTTCGGAACAAAGCCAAATCAATTCTTCGATTTCAAGTCCAAGAACGAGCAGCTGTTCTCTCATCAATCCAAGACAAGCGCAACGACTCCTTCGGCCATCTTCCTGCGACCAAATCTGATGACACTATACGAATCCTGTTCGAGAACCGGAATGGCCTTGGTTTGTTTACTTCGAGGTGGAAAATTTCCAAAATCAATAAGTTAGTGGCACATTATCAACCAGATTTTCTATTGGGAAATGAGGATCAAGTGCAGTGGGATCTTGTTGAACACAAAGATCGTCTTAGTGAAATAATTGCACCAGGAAAAGTCAAGACTACAGTGGTTGGCTTCAATACACATGAGAGGATTGCACCGAGACAACAAGGTGGGACTTCTATCATGGCTCTGGGTCGTGCTACTACTTTTGTCAAAGCTACAGGAGTCGACAGCTTGGGACTAGGCAGATGGTGTTGGCTATCTGTTGGACATGGCAACCATACCACCATTATCGTCATGGCCTACCAACCATGTCGGCCATCCAAACGGTGCAAAGGCATGCTTCGAAAAAGAAAATCAACGGTATGGGATCAACACGTCCGTCATTTTTTCAAACAAGGAGAGTTTAGAAATCCCAGGAAGTTGTGGAAGATGCAAATGTTGGAGCAACTCATTCAGTGGCGTGACCAGGGCTTTGAAGTCATAATGTTGGCTGACTTGAATGAACACGCCTACTCAGGACAATTTGTTCGGCGTCTTGCTAAGAATGATATCCAGATGGTGGATGTTACTCCTTCCGTTCTTAATCGATCGGCTCCAGCCTCCCATATTAGGGGGAAGAAGCCCATTCTGTGTGCTCTTTCAACTCCTGGCGCCAAATGTCTTGCTATGATGATCCAGTGTCATGGCTTTGGTGTGGGAGACCATCGACTCTATGGCCTCGACTTTTGTGGTTACTCAGTTCTTGGTTCTCCCTTTCCCACCGTGGCCTCTTATGCTGCTAGAAAACTTCATTGTAAAAGCCAACGCATCATTGATAATTACAACAAGGAGCTCAAGCACCTTTGTGTTAGACACCGCCTCTTTGATAAGACCTTTGTGTTGGATGAAATGGCGGAGAATCTCCCTTCATCAGGAGAGAGTCGTAACGTCTTTGAAAGGGATATTAATTCATGGGATGGACAATTGAAGGACTATATGTTGGCATCGGAGTCAAAGATTAACAAGTGGTTTAACAATGACATTGACTTTTGTCCGGAGGTGGGTGGGTGGATCAAACGGCACCAGCTTTACAAAACGATGCGGCTCTATCATGATGGAAAGATGAAAGATCCGCGCAATTTCCGTCGTGCGTGCAAGACTCACAAGATTGGTGATCCTTCCACCATCTCTCCAGAAGATAGGGAACAGTGTCTGATAGAATGTGAGGCCAGTATTGAGTCTCTCAAGTCCAAGGCTCCTACACTGCGGCGTCAACACCTTCAATCAAGATTGGATGCTGCTAGGGCTAGGAAGGACAAAAAGGCAGAGAATGCTGTGATTGCCATCCTTCAACGTGAGCACAAACGCAAGGACTGGAGGGTTACCAACAGAACCACAAACCCACGGAAGGGTGGCTCTGTTGGGGCCATAAACTACATTGATTTGGATGGTTTGGTCCACACAGCACTTGACAAGGAGGGACTAGAATCGCACTCCATGCAGAAATTGGACAGCAGGTACAGGGAAGCTTTCAGTGCACCAATCTTTGGACAGGAAATTTTTCAGGACATTGGGTATAGCGGGGACACAGCCACTACTATCGCCATTCTTTGGGGTGAATATGTTTTTCCCCCTAGCACTGATCCAGACATCATTGCACTTTGTGATGAGGCTGCAAAAATGTATGCGCGCTTACCTCCTGAGAGGACTGCAACTTTGGTGGCCACAGATGATTTTCAGGCTTGGTGGCTTACTTGTGATGAGAGGATTAAATCAAGCTACTCACGTCTTCATTTCAGCCACTATAAGGCTGCATCTCATGATGAATATCTGTCAGCTTTACACTCTTGGAAACTTTCGATCTGTGCCAAGACAGGAGTTCCATTAGAACGCTGGGGCAATTGCGTCACGGTTCTCCTCGAAAAGATATTTGGTGCAGTCATGATGGAGGACATGCGAGGGATACAATTGTTTGAGGCGGATGCAAACTTTTGGACAAAACTTGTGTTTGCGCAACGAATGATGGGGGATGCTATCAATAACCAGCTCATCCCCGACGAGCAGTTTGCCAAGAAAGGAACAAGATGTGAGGATGGTTCTTTGGTCAAGGTTCTCTCCAGCGATATAGTACGGACAAATCATACATTAGCTGCGGGGTCAAGTGACGATCTGGGTCAGTGCTATGACAGAGTGGCCCATCCGTTTCAGAGTCTAGCATGTCAAGCATTTGGCGTGCCACAATGTGCAGTTGTTATGTGGCTTACAGTCATGCAAACGATGACGTTCTACCTGAGCACGGCGTATGGTATCTCTACAACATCATATGGTGGCACTGCAGAGGATCCTATAATGGGCGACGGTCAAGGAAGTGGATTTGCCCCTCCGGCGTTCAACTCTTTGAGTGCCCTCATAATCAATGCACACCGTAGTCGAGGGCATGGAGTTTCTCTTTTGGCGCCATGGTCTGGTTTTGTCCTCTACCTTGCTGCAGTCATGTTCGTTGATGACTCTGACCTTCTCCATTTTGCATCAGACAACGATATGGAGATCCCAGAGTTTGCAAGGGAGGTCCAGACCTCAGTCAATGACTGGGGGCGTTTAGTTCAAGCAACAGGTGGTATTCTTAAACCCAAAAAATGCCACAACTACATTATGGCTTGGAAGTTTGTCCGTGGGAAAGCAGTGCTCCTGAAGAAGAACGAACTTGGCCCAGTCTCTTTCACCGTCCCACAACCAGATGGCACAAATGTAGTTGTTCCACTCAAATGTGTTCATGATTCGTCTAAGGGACTAGGCATCTACTTCTGTCCAGCAGGTGATTTTGGTGTGCATGTGGAGGAACGAATCATTAAAAAGGCAATGACTTGGAAGGATCGAATCCAGAAACGTCCCTTGGTTTGACAGCATGTATGGTTGTCTTTCACTGGTCAATTACTTCCTTCCATGCGCTTCGGCCTTGGGGTTATTTCACGGTCACCGAAGGTAATGGAAAAAGAATACCAGGCTGTTTACTTCAAATTACTTCCGCTACTTGGGGTCAATCGATGTATCATCAAGGAATTCAGGACGCTTCCACGCCGGTTTCAAGGGATAGGTTTGCCAAACTTCAATATTGAGGCCCTCAGCATGAAGATCGACTTTTTGCTCAGGCACTGGGGCTTGGATAACTCAATGGGAAAGATACTTCGCATTGCATATGAGACAATGCAGGTTGAACTTGGTGTTGGTACGAATCTATTGTCTTTGGCTCATGGTAGCTTTCGTCATCTAATTACAGAAACGTGGTTTAGCAACCTCTGGGAGTTGGCTACCAAGTTTCAAGTCAAGATTTGTTTTGATCAAACCGCATCTATTCCTCCTGCGCGTGACGGTGATAAAACTATCATGTCTCTGCTCATGGCCGATGGTTTCTTCTCAAACAATCAAATGATTAGCATCAATAGGTGCAGGCACTTCAAAAGGGTGCATTTTCTTTCAGATATCACGCTGGCGGATGGAATCTCGTTGGACCCAGAAGATATGACTACCATCCCCTATATCAGTCGATGGAAATTTCCAAGACAACGTCCCCTTCCATCTGATTGGGTTGAGTGGAGGAAAGCTGTCAAGTCTTTATTCTCTACCACTGGTATTCTACATGATGCACTTGGCCAGTTTCTAACCGAGCATCACATTCATCACGTATGGTTTCTGTCTGAAGATGGGAATACCCTCTTTGCCCAACACTCTCCGTGTGAATATGATGTTTTCGTTAAAACAATTTCTGCATATGCTCGCCGTCGTCGGGAAGTTTTCGAGTATCAACAATCATTCGAAGGAGTTTGTCCCCAACTTATTTATGCTAGTGTTGTCGAAGTATCTCCAACGTGGATAGAGCTCCACTCATCGTGTTCAATGCCCCTCTCTACTCCTCGGGGAGTCATCACCTTTCACGACGCCCTTCAGTCTCTCCAATGCCATACACTATTTAAGCATCTAAAATATGAGGGTGATGGATCATGGATTGCGGCTTCTCTCGCCAATGGTACTCTACGTGGGGCGTGTGACGGCTCTTACATGAAAGAGATCACACCGGAGGTATGCAGTGCATCGTTCAGACTGTACTGCACTGCAACAGGTCATACCATTAAGGGCACAGTATCTGAACGTTCTGTATCCGCAGATAACTATCGAGGCGAAGCCCTTGGCACACTGCTCATTGCGTTGATTGTTAAAGCAGTTGTGATCTCTGCTCCTCCACTTGTTTGGGCTCCTCTTTGTGTAGGTTGTGATAACAGGGCTATTCTTGGTCACTGTAATAATCCGCGGCGTTCCCTGCCTCCTACACAAACTCAGGCGGATATCCTACGTTCTTTGAAGTACACGATTTCCTCCCTTCCTCTCCCTATCCATTATTTCCACATCAAGGGACACTTGGACGAAGTTCTGCGATGGGATCAGCTATCCCTCGACCAGCAGCTGAATTGTTACTGCGACACTGATGCGAAAGATGCCCTTTTGGAATCATTGGTTCAAGATGAGTTCATTGACAGCACCTTTCCCAATGAACAAGTATCTATATCGGTGGACAATATTAAGTGCACTACTGCTCCAAAATCTCAGATCTACACCACCTGGGGGTCCACCGTGGCTCAGACAATATTCCATGATAAAAAGATTGTTCATAGGGACAACTTCCACGAGGTTGACTGGGATGGTATTGCTGCTCTATCTAAAACCCGTGGGCGTGCTTTTCAAACGTGGCTAACTAAACATGTCACCCACTTTTGTGGTACCAACCGCCAGCTCAGCCGCATTCAGAAGTCGGTAAAAAATGTATGTCCTAGTTGTGGAAAGTTCGATGAATCAGTGGCACACATCTTACAATGTCAAGACCCACTCCGTGTAGAGATGTTTCAAAAATCTCTGGAAGATCTACGCCTTTGGTTGCTTCGGACGCGTACTGATAGGACACTTATTCGTGCCATTATCTCATACATCTCCTCCCGGGGTAAACGTACTCTTCTGTCGTGTCTCCCATCCGATTGTCCCTTTTTTGCTATTGCAAGATCCCAAGATCGATTAGGATGGACATCTTTTATGGAAGGTCGTATCTCGATTCTTTTCTATGACTACAGATTGAGAGAGATGACAGCAAGTAAATACCGCAGAAGTGCTCGGCGCTGGGCTGACACACTCGTCTCCAAATTGGTTGGATTTGTGCATTCCCAATGGCTCTTCCACAACCAGGTTCTCCATCACAAGACGGAGGGTTTCACCTCTGCTCAACACGCGGCAATGTTCGACCGCATTGCAGAGCTTGCTGCCACTGATCCGATGGACCTTTTGGAAGACCATCGCCACTTGCTAGAGATTGACTTTGATGAATTGGGACAAGGTCCTGCTGCAGATAGAGCATATTGGATTGAAGAATTCGAATCGGCTCAAGCGGCGGCAATGCACGGCCGTCGCCTTCGTCTCCAGGAGCAGGTGCATACTCGCCGTCGCCGGTGTAGGGTAGCTACTGTGCGTCGGGCGGCTGTTCGCTCGGCAACACCCTCCCGTGCTGTTCCTTCATCTCCCTCTAGGGATCCAACCAGTTCTGACACTGAGCCTCTTCCCTCTCCTGACCCTGTGGTGCTGTCTTCCCGTAATATGTGGTGCCGTCGTAAGCTTCGTGGCAAGTAGCCTTATTCCTGCTTAGTCCTGTTTCTTTTTGGATTAATTTCCTACTCCCTCTGTTATGAGTAGATGATTTTTATGGCCCCGATGCTGTTGCTGTACCCTTGTGCAAAAGAAAGACAAAAGTTATGCTCTGCCTTAGTTTAGTCTAGGTAATTTTTTAAGATGAATTTATGAATTTAAGTACTATTGTTTCGAGTAAGTTTCAGTCAAAAAATTTCTCAACACCCATCAAAAAGTAGAATGCCATCAAAAAATAAACTGTAAAAACAATCGTAACCCCAATTATTTTCGAGCGTTAAAGTTCAAACGTTCGTCCAATAATAATAAAGTCTTTGCTGGTAAATAATAAAGTTTTCTCTGTTTTTTGATCTTGGTCAGTCGATTTGACAATAGACTATTTTCGTGATACCGCCATGGTGAGTTGATGATAACAGCTGTAAGCCATGTTTTGAGAAACACAAGATTCTCTAATACTCTTTCCATAGATACACAAAGAAATACTTCATAACACTTGGTTTGAGTGCATCCAAGGCAATGTCAAGGGTTGAAAACCCTGGGTTTAGTCCAAAAAATTGTTCTCTTACAACTTTTAGTGCTCAAGCTGCTGGAAAATCAAAATCCTTCCAGGGTGCACCTAGAGAATCCTTAAACTTAAAATGGTTCAACAATTGTGGGCTTGGGACTGGGAAATCAACAAGAAAGCATCCCATCTTGCTATGAAGACATACATTGATGATGCAAAAAAAACAAGATAAGCATAGCCATAGGTGGCCTAAGGGGGAGGTTTTTCCCAAGTCAATAATCTTTAGAGTGTCCCTTCTGATATGTAAGATAGAGGTCATGAAGGGAAAGGCCAGAGCAGCCTAGTGCAATTCTCTCCATTGTATCAAGATGATACCCACTTGCATCAACCTAAACTTTGTGATTAAGAATGTTTGTTGTTCCTGTTTCATATCTAGAACAGCCATCAAGCAAGTCCCCACATTCATGTGTCCCTTAGACAGTGGTATAAAAAACCCTGGTAGTGCCACAAGAGCATTTATTCTAAGTTGTATGATTACTCCAAGCAACTGAGCCCAGAGTTTTAGCCTCAGACTAGATAGTGGATGACTCTCAGAGACTTTTGGAAAATCACTAAAGTTTGATGTATTGCTTCTCAATATCACTCACTAGACCTCTATTGGTAAAGTGCTCCCTGATTACATGGAAAGGACCTCTCCTGCCACCCTCTATATAGGTCCACAGTCAACTGAGATAGTCTTCATATGGGTGAAAGCCATGGACCACCTTGAGATCATAGGGTAGACCTTCCTGGGGGGACAGATAAATTAGTAGATATTGTAACTATAATGTACTAACCAACTCATTTGAGCAGTGACAATAACCCAATTGTAGCAAAGTAGAGAAAGAGTTATTTTG
>JALLOT010001389.1:0-15178 GCA_036939595.1 Thalassiosira livingstoniorum | reverse complement strand
GGGGATGTTTGCATTAATTTGAGTGTGTATGGTCATGGCAATGAGGATTTCATGCAAACATCCCCGCCCAATCTTGTCCCTGCCCCCAGATAGCTGCAAATGCCCCCGCTCCCGTTGCTGCCACCCTCAAACAAAAAAGCTGAAGTTGTCACCTCCCATGACATGAAAGCACCATCTACTTACAAATGGTGCCCCAGCAAAACAGCTGACATTTACCTCCATACAGCCATGTTTATTTTTTTATTGTTTTTGTAGCATTGTAGTAATGAACCTAATAATGTACAATTGTAGGTATGTACAAAGTAGCTGCTATTTTACCAACATACAATTGAAATGAGGTAGGTATGTAGGTAGGTAATGTACTAGATGTAGGTCTCAAGTGGTAGGTATCCATGCATACGTAAAGGTACAAGTGGGTAGGAGTATTTATTTTCTGAAAAAGTGAAAAATATGGGGGAAATAATCAAAGTGACTGTTTTAGCATGTTTTAGTCGTTAAAAAAACCAAGGCCCGATAGAGCCATGTTTTAGCATTTTTTATTGGTTAAGCGTTTTAGCATTTCAGAACTCTCGCTATCTAAGCCTCACGCTTCACAGGCAGTGTTGACTGGCTCCCACCATTTGGTGTGCAGCTAGCCTCAGCTACTTAGCTATCTTTTAATGTATTACTTCTTCTTGTACATAGTCGCAAGTACTTACTTACTTGCGAGTGGGTTGGTCATTATTATCACTTGTCAGGGTTTGTGATGAACAAAATAAAACATGATGTGATGCTGCCATGATGCGGAATAAAAAAACACCAAGAAGGGACGAGAAAGGACAAGAAGCAATAGTCAAATCTGTTAAAAATACCATGTTTTAGCTGTTCAAAATAACATGTTTTCATGTCCCCAAATCTTGAAACACAACATAATTATGCACTGCCTAGAGTAGAGTATGCCCCTGTGCAGTTTGCTCAGTGAAATAATGTGCTGAAAACAAGGGAGCCGGTAGGTAAGTATTAGTAGTGATGTGATAGAAATAGTAAAAGGTACCACACCCTCTAGACCCTAGACGTAAGTACTAAGCTATCTCGCTCGGAACAACTAAATGCGTTCCCATGCGTTGCAGATGTAAGTATTCAAGTTGTGTCTTTTGATTGGAGCCGCTGCCCTTTTCCCTGCTTTAATTTGCCTTCCCCATTCGCTATGATATTCTACCATATTTTCAATGATATTATTGGTGAGGTTGACGATGGTCAACAAAACATGCCAATTTTTAGAATATGCGAAGGATTACAGCTTACAGCAGCTGAAGAAATCATTCTTACTGTACTTATTTGAGATCCAGCGGTCTGCGGTCTGCGCCTACCACTGTTGTCTCCATCATTATTTTACGAGTGAAGTAAGTACCATACTGTAGATTGGAACAAAACAGCATGCATCGAAACAGAGTATGCATTTTACTACTGCGAGCAAGACTACGAGAATCGGGGCTATTTTGATTTATGCTGATTTGTGAGAAAAAAATATCAATTTTTTTAGATGTAGATAGAAGTTTTTCCCGACATCATTTACAGGTCATACAAAAGTCTATAGAAATCAAACGGGAGGTGACTGACTTCCTCACAATTCCTTACACAGTCCGGCACACTTTGTCCGTTTTTGTGACACCAGAGTGGTTCTCCTGTACATGGAAATCATTGCATTTGTCCTTACTCTGATACACTCGCCCAAGCAAATGCTACTGATGTTCCAGAAATTCAAGCTATTTGTCTGTCACAGTCACCTCAACCGGTAGAGAGACCAGATATTATGACCCTGGGAACACAAAAGCACGGTCCTTGCACTCGATTTTCGCTCCAGGTTAGTCTGCGCCATGCATGCTATCCCGAGTAGGATTGCACCAAAAACATAAATTGAATTCTATCCGCCCAATGCCTCACATATTTCCGTGAAATATTGCATCGAAAGAAAAGGACTCATAGGGATCTTTCATCAGCGCTAAGAAAATGCTTTATCAATTGCAGCTATCATGGCAGGTGTCCAATCTTGAGATTCTAGTACTGAAGTAATGTGACTTTGACGAACAAATGAATTTCCTTAAAATATCTCCGTGTAAGAAAGCAGTAATGAATCTCAAGGTCTATAATCCAAGCAAGAGAGAAGTCACTGTCAGACTTGTTGATGCTAGAAGTGGAGAGATATGAAAATGTTTGTGAGCCGCTGCTAACATTTTCACTCGGGGCGCAATATGAGAAAAAAGGCTTTGTCTCACAATTTGCTCGTGTAAAGATCGCCATCTAGTACTGAATAGAAAAATGCAAAGCAATACCCACCAAATGAAAAAGCCGGCAAAGACAAAGCCGCTGACAGCATACAATTTATTCTTCCAATATGAAAGAATGAGACTCATTAAAACCCCAGATATTGTACTCAATGGTGATTACTTTTCTTCCAACCCAGGCCTCGAGGACGTCGATGCACTCTCGCCAGTATTAGAAGCATCCGAGATAGAAATCAGGAAATTTCGTAAAGATGTCATTGAGAAAGTTATCGACGAAAGTGCCTCTCTTGCACCTCGCAAGAAAAGACGTGTTCATAAGAAAACCCACGGCGTGATGAACTTTCTCGAGATGACAAATCATATCAGCAAAAAGTGGAATGCAGCGGACGATGCCACAAAGAGCATCTTTCGCCAAATATCGAATGAAAAGAGAGAAAAGCAGGCAAAATCCGTCTGTGCTTCTTTCAAAGCAATTAGCAAACGATTTTCCATACCTGCTGGAAGTGGTTTATTGTCCCATCAATCCGGTGCTGTTGCAGGACCAGTTGAAGCGAATACATCGGAAGTAAACCCTTTGGCAAATACAAGTGACGGCCTTGCAATTCCATCGTCTGTCGTCCAAGATACGAAGACACACGGTGACGAGCACCTTCGACATGGAGAACCTCAAAAATCTGTCTGCAGCTCTTTCAGCGAAATACCTCGACGACATTCACCTGATGCTGCTACAAGCATCCTTTCCAGTGATACCCCGACGTCAATGACGGCAGGTTCGTCGTATATCAATCCCTTTGTGGGTATTGACTTTGAGAGTTCTACGTCGACGACATTCGATCCAGGATACAGAGCACGTCGTGCGGAACATAATCAGCACCCAAATCCCTTATCTTTCGTTCGGTCCGACGAGGTTGATTTTGGTGAGCTACGCAACTGGCTGTCTCATCTTGATTGGAGCAAGATGTAGATATTTTACTAGTTTGGACTGTCCGGAATAACAGTCAGACTTGGCATTGCACATTACCCGTTATACCATACTAACATTTGATTCTGTCACACAATGTTTCCAGAAGATATTCCAAAAGATTTGTAACTAAATGTGAGCTTTGTTGCGATTAGCTGTAAAATAGACATAAAATTGATGAGAATAAAAACAAAAACGAAAACAGACTTCTCCATCCAAATATTTCCTTGGCAAGCTTGGCCTGGCGATCACAACCGCCATGGCGCTCCACATCAAACACGCCAAAATGAACAAGTTGCAGGAACCTTCAGATCCTCTAGATGAAGACTTCGTAGATGATTTGTCCGACTTGGCTTCTTCTGACACCTTTGACGACTACCATTCTTACAACGCAGCTGGTTTTGAGCCGTGTCCACGCCTACCCGGCATGCAACGGGCCACGGTTCTCCCATTCACACCACTGTGCAAGCCACGCCACAGCGTGCCTGTGTAACCTGTACTACCTCTTGTGTAGCCTAACACAGATATTGTAACATTATTATTATTTTATCATCATTGCCGGATGATTTATAGGTCGTAGGCGAGGTTGAATTGTGGTTCCATCTTGGATTCGATTGCGAAAAATATATTCACAGTAAAAACTCTTTTCAGAGAGAGATAAAACTTTTTATCAGAGCCCATTTTCATCCTTTCAGAAGACATTTGGTTCATATTGCTGCTACATTAAATTAGATGCAGATCGATCACTTTTGTGATTCTGAATGCAAAACTTTACTATGTAAATTCCTCTGTTTTGTAGACAAATAAAATAAAAGTCATAATGAATGAAGACAAACTCAAAATATTGTTTGAATAGCTGCCAATGCCCAAGATATTGAAATGTGTGACTATTCGAGTTGTTTTATCTTGTTTCCTTGATCAAAGTTTAAAAATGAAGCATTAAGAGTTGGTGCTGTTGGGTCAACCCCATTATTTTTTTCTTTCCAATAAGGAGAAAATACAAGCCCAATTGTTTCCAAGAAATACAGATGCTTGCACATACTGAGATTTGTTAAGAAAATGAGAATAATATGAACATAAAACAAAACAAGAATCCTTCTTAAATGTGAAACAGCTCAAAGTAGCACTCTGGTGCCAATCAAAATGAGCAGAAGAATTTTGTTGCTACCATATCATGTGTGACATCATTGATGGCCCTGTGTTACGAGTGTTTCCAGGGATTGATCCAAATAATTTATGAATGATGTGTTTTTTGGTATGTTGCATTTCACCACAGACAAAACTCAGAGAGTAATTAATATTTTGTATGAAATATTTTTGGGGTTTTTATAACATGTTTAATATAGTTTTACATTTCCATTCCCCATGTTCTGTTTCTGTCAGAATGTATTCTAAATAAATTTTTGAAAAAAACTTTTTATTTCTCTGGTTTGAACACAGTGTTGTGACTACTGAAATGTTTCATTGATGATGGTATTGGTATCTGGCTGGTCCACCTAGACCTGGTTAACAACAAAGTAAAGTAGGAAGAATGTGAAAAAGGTTGGAACTCTTTAGATTTGAACTGGACAGTTGTATTGTTTCTTTGCCCAATGTTATGTTTGCCAATTTTCATACTGTAATTTTTTGTCAATTTTAGACTCCTAACATTTTTTTCACTCCAACTCTATCATTCAATTGCTGAGAAACCTCTAGAATGGACCATAATTTATTTAATCAATTTTGCATTTTTGCAAAGCACAAAATTGAAAGAAATTGATCTATGCTCCAGACAATGGTTGTCACTTTTACGATATTGTTCTGTATTTGCATGGGTCAGCTAGGAACACAGTACTCTAAGTGTACTCTCTAGTGGTCTAGATTATCCTATTAATTTCATAATTTTACTCCTATTGTGTATATACTTCTAGCTAAGTACGAGTATAGTAGGTGCATTGTGCATGTACCATACAGCATCATTATCAATTATCATGGTGCAGATCCTCCAGCTGTGAGTGTTTCAATTTCAGCAAATGCCATATTCCTACAAAAGTGCCAGTAATTGTCAGTACCATAGTGTTTCTATTTTCCTTGTTAATGTTAAGGGTGGAAAATTCCTTCTGATTGTGGCAATATCTGAGAATGAAATGCCAAATGTTGGTCAATTGGCATTGATGTGGTCAGATAGTAATATTTATAACTTTGATGTCTCGAGCACAGTATTAGAACCAATTCAAAATTGAATCAACTGATAAAAAGAAATTGTTAAGTGTAAAGAGAAAATAATTCCTTTGATGTTGCCATTGCTGAAACATCAATGGAGGCTATCATCATACTATGTACATTGCTTCAATGTATGCATTGCAAACCTACTAGTGAACTTCATTATCTACTCTGTGTAAGTTTTATATACCCTTTAGATACTTGAGAAGTATCTAATGTCATTATTGTTGGATGGAGTGAAATGGGGGTTGTTGATTGTTTGGGTGTCAAAGATGATAGTAATAAGGTACAATGACATTTTTGTGGTGGTTGGCAAGATGGAGTGGATGGACAGGAATGGTAGTGATTGGGTCATCCATGAGTGGATGCCTTGAATGTTGAAAAGTTTAAATTGAAAAACTTTTTTATAAGTGTTGCAAGTTGGAAAAATGCAAAATTCAATATTGAAAAACATGAAATTGAATAATTAATTTTTAAAGATCTAAAAATACAATGTCAGTTTCTTTAATGGACAGGGCTGTCTCAATTGACAGCAGTAGAAATTTTGCTACTAGCTAGTATAAAACAATAAACTTATATTTTTTCATTCCTTCAAGATCAGACATTTCTCCTAGACTAATAAAAGACTTGGTTTCTGGTAAACTCCTTCTATTTTTGTTGTTGATTGAAACTAAAGAGATGTTTTTGTATCAAACAACTCTTTGATACGATACATAGAGAAATTTTTGAACATTTCAAAGGAGTACATGCAAAAAGTACAGTTACAGCCAGGATGCATCTTTAGAGTAAATGATTTTCCTTAATTTTTGTTGCCACCCTCATGACTATTTTTCCTCTGTAATTGCTCAAAAGTGTTCATGTTCAGGGGAACACTTTCAGTCCAGCTTGAAAGAATCCCAATCAATAAATTCACCAACCATCTTGTTGGAAAAAATTGTATCAGAATTTTGAATGTTCACTACTTGAAATAAATGCAAACACTCATGATCAAAAAATGTTGTATATCTATGTTTTACAAAAGGCATCAAGCTTACAATGTTGTCAAATAATTTGTATTAACTCTTTTTTAATTTTCAGAAAATTGAAAAAAATAAACTTCAAAAATAAAAACTTGTTGTTTGAACTGTGGCTCTTATTTCTATTGGTTAATTCAATTGGTTGCTCTTTCTATCTTTTCAATTTTTTTGGTAAACAATCTGTTGAAAACTTCCATAGAACAGAACAGTGAAACACCTCTCTATCAGAGACGACTGACAAAGTCACAAAGACATTTATGTTTTTTCTTAAGAATGACCTTTATTTGAAATGGATTTGTTGAAAAATTGTCGACAGCCTTTTTTAATGGTTTAAAAACAACTCATTTCACTCTTTATCAGAAAAGCTAGATGTTAGCTCTCAATATGTTCATGCAGACAGTTTTTCAATGCAAGGGGATTATAATTATAAACTTTAAATATGATGGGACGGTACATGGTAACATTGGTTTTTTGCTTTTCTTTATTACAGAGTGATATAACAAAAAAGGAATTAAAATCAGGACCTTAGAATCTTTTGACTCTGCCAATGGATACATGATGTCCCAAGGTTTCCACAGTCTTAGGTATTTGTTATTGAATCATGGAAAGTAATTTACAAATCCAGCTGAAAATTGAGACCTACTTAGGACTTCACCTCTTTCTTTAGAATACTTTTACTCTACTGACTGAGCTTCTGCAACCTCTTGCTTGAACCAATCTGTTTGCTATTTATAGTTCTCTACCTATCTCGTCCAAAGTCTTTACTGACTGCTGTTTTATCTTCATGTCTTCCATGAATAGATATGTACAATACTTTCTATCATGATATGACTTGTACTTATACATACCCACTATGATTTTCTCTCTCAAGAGAGATGTGGACACTAACAATTTGAATCCAAAAAACATAACTCTAAAGCTCTAAAATCAAAACACTTACTAGCTGAGCTTACCATAAAAATATCAAAAAAGAATTCCCAATATAAGTACATTGGCACTAGTCACCTAATACAAGGTAACTTTGATTTAGTTTAACAGAATCAAGTTAGTTAAACTTAATATGAAATTGAAGAAGATTGTCAATATACATGAGCACTAGTAATAAATAAAAAGTAGCTTTGACTTAAGTTTAACTGGTCACAAATGAACCAACTAACTAATGGATTTTTTTCTATAAAGCTTCAATTCTGAAAGATTTGGATAATATTAGGAAGGGTATCCTTAAGCATCTGCCAGTATTGTTACCATGGTATCAATAGCACCAATAGGCCTTCCTGGTGACAGCACACAGGCATGTGGGCCTGTATATGCCTGGTATTAAACTGTTACAAGGTCTTTCTTGCAGACATCATATAAATTTACTAGTAATTTTTTTCTTGCTAAAAATCCATTTTCAATCATATTTGGGGATTAAAACTTGTATGGGATGTACATGGAATTGTAACTATGAGTAACAAAGGGATTTTCCTGGACGTGGGCAAATTTTGCTAGATGAAGCTAGATATTTTAAAAAATTTCCAACAAAATTGTTACAGGGGTAACATTGGGCATCCTACTGGCAGTCATTTTGTTAAAACATTGGAATGTGGAATATACTAGAATCTACATAGGGGACACTTTTCCTGTAATATTACCAATATTGTCACAAGTACATATTCATACACATACAATACTATTTTTTGCTTTCTACTTCATATTAGTATGTCATGCTCACACATAGGTATCCCATTCAATGTAGAAAATCAGTTTGTTATAAAAATACAACATACATAGTCTGGTATCTACCTCTATGGGAAATATTACTATTCCCACAAATTGAATAAAATAATTTTCTAAAGCAAATTAAATAAAATACTTATGCTTTATTAAAACCAGAAAACCAGCTGAAAAAATATTAGAACAGGGGAATAATTTTCAATTTTTTATGTGAAAGTGTTTATTTTCAGAAAAATAAAATTATAAACTATTGTTGATATGAATAACTCCTGCAAATAAGACCCATTTGAATTTTTATGTTCTCATCATTTTTAAGAGCCTCTAGCAATATGAAATGGTTGCCTTATACACTCATATATTATGAAGGTGTTATTGCTAGAGACTCTCGTTTTCCTGAAAAGAAGTTCACTATGAGACTTTTTCATTCAATTTATCTGTATGTTAAAAACACTTCATCTTTTTATACAAGTTGTCATGTTTAATTTTTTAGAATTAATTCAATTTTCTATTAAAAAAAGAGAGGTGTTTTGTCTCTCTGGCATGCCGTGTAATGAATCCTCAGTCCTACTTAAGATGTGAATGTGATGTAGATATGGTACTGATGTAAGTACCTGGACCTACCTCTAGCTTGTCTATGATGAAAATGCCATACAATAACATTTATCAACTAAACTAGTCATTTTTTTGCTAGTTTTCTACCTATTTTGACAAAAAATCAAAAAATATGTGAAAAATGTTCTATTGGTCTTGAATAAAACAAGAACTTTTTATCTTTTTGAATTGTTTATTTTTGCAAGAGTTTTCATAATAAAGTTATTATTTATTTGAAAATAAAAAACTTATGTTTTTATTTAATTTATTTTATAAATGGTGGAAAAACAGCAGAAAAATGGCAAAAACAGAGGAAAAATGGTGGAAACAACAGAGTTCTACCAGAAAATCTCAGAATTCTGCCAAAAATGGTGGAATGGCAGAACATGGCGGAACACAACAGAAGATTCCACAAGAAAGAAAAAAATCTGCCCTCTGAGCAATCTTGCTATTTTGAGAAATATAATAAATCATAGTGTTTGGTCACAGTCACAAAACTCATGACAGAACTTGATGGAACTTCACAGAAGGCAGGTCATGCTCACACAAAAATTAATGTGAACTGACTCAAATAAATTATGTGACCAATTTTTATTGCCAAATCACCAAAATTTTATTTTTTATTTATTTCTCACTGAAAATGAAAAGTGAAAATTTCTAAAAATGGCAATGTTACCAATCATGTGAATCCACCAGGCAACCTCTGTGAGCTCCTCTGGATTGCATAATACATACAATCTTTATGTGACTGAACACTAATAATTTCATCACAAAAAGAAGAAACAAGAAACTCTTGCGTGACTCTTGTGGTGACTAAACTTTGTTTCTTGAATATTTTTTTGAGCAATGAAAAAAATGCAATTGAGGATGCAAAATTTAACCAATAATTTCCAAATAGACAAATTTTAATAACCCCCAGTATGTTCGTGAATGAAAGAACTTTTGATGATTACAATAAAAATGCTTGTTTGCAAGTTTGAAAGATCAAATAGGCAATACAAAATTAAATATGAAAGAACTTTCTTTGAATAAAGTAAAGATCAAGAATTGTAATCCTCTGAATTTTTGATTGGTAACAATTTTACAACCATTTTGAATTCTTTTCAGAGGTGAATACAGCTCTATTGTTTTCTGTGTAGGTATGACTCATTGATGCATGACATTTAAGTGATAGATCCTGACAGTCTGGTTTAAAATAAACTGATATTTTTACATGGGTTGCTTGGTTGGACAAAATTTTACAAAATTAAACTAGTTCAATTTTACCTTAACTAATATCTAAGTGAGTTCTTAAGCAGGTTCAAGTTCACATTTTCTTTGTCTTTGATATTGTTGTAACTTTGAGTTACTTGAATTTACAGGAAAAATAGGATCAAGTGTTCAAGGTAATAAATTGTTTAGGATAAATGTATTGAAGTCAAATAATTGTTCCATTGGTTATTCTTAAATTCATTGTTTTGTCCCATCTATGCTTGCCTAGTCTCAGATCTCTGAAATCTTGTAATTTCTGTGAGTATTGATAAAAATATTTCACTAAAATGTTGATTTTTTAAATTTAAATCTCATGAGTTGCATAATACTTTCATGAAAATATTTGAAACACAATCATTGATATTTCCATAATACAAATCTGATGTGTGTCAGTTTATCTACAAAAACACCAAGACCAACTGGAGTGATATCAATGTCAAAAACACATTGGTACTCAAACATCTTCCACCTAGAAGTGCACAAATTGCAGTATGTCTAGATATTTTCAATTAAACTGCAAAGAGTATGAATAGCTGACCTACCAAAGGCCTATAGTTTGTGCTTTATATAAGTATAATGGGTATATATAAGTTCTTATTGAATTTGGACTTTGCTAGTAAGACACTGCCTTGATATGGTAGTGTTGAGTTTCCTAAATCAAAACATTTCATTGAAATGCTCGGCAAAGACAAATTATGGCATGTACTATGTTAAACAAAAAGGCATATTTTCACTTAAAGAAACTATTTTCCAAGTACAGAACCATGTGAGGAAAAATAAATTGTCTCTCTTTTTGTGGAGGACTCAAGTTTAAAAGCTTTTGATGTATAGTAACATGATCACTGTCTGAAAAATGCTTAAAGTGGCCATAAGTTTAGGAAAAGAAATATATGAAGCAACCAATTGATGAAAACTTTCAGCACCATCACAAAACATGTTCTGAACTGGAGTGGAGCTTTCTCTTAGTCACTTGTTAAAGTTTAAGTAGTGGATTTCATTTGCTAGGTAGATGCTAATATTTTTTCATTCTCCTCCAGGGATTCCAGAACTTCAGATTCATACCAACTCAAGTATCAAGTAGATCATCAAAATAATCTTTATTGTTAATGTATATATTCATTTCTACTTATTTGGTCATTTTAATTTTGGTTAAAGATGACTTCTAGTATGTTCTTCTTTCATTTCTTTGAAAAACAGCAATACCAACATTATTCTTCAGCTTGGTGAAACAAATTGTCAAATCTGCTGTTGATTACATAATGAAAGCATTACCCAAGGAATAGTAGAATTTTAACTAGAACAAGTACCCTAATAATAATATAATTAACAGTAAAAAAGATAGTAAGAAGATAGTAAGTGACTAAGACTAAGGGGTAGTTTGAGAGTTTGTGTGCAACAAAAAGAGAATCCTTGATTCACAAGCCAACTTGATATATTTGAGCAGTCTCAATGAAAAATATACTCTTTCTTGATTATTGAGCCAAAATTAGTTCCTACATATTAGTCACATGGTGAGAAATATACATGACACACAAAATAATCAATTGTTACTCCAAGAAATATGTGTAAATCACTAACTCTTGAAAAAACAAAAACTAACTTTGATGAAACTTCTTGCCCCTGATTTTATAAACTTTCAATGAGGTCATTCTTCTGGACATGGGAGTGCAAGTTGGGAAATAAAAATAATGGCAGCAAATAGCAATAATATCTTTTCACAAAATTCCAAACATCAAATAGGGAAGTTACAAACATGACTAATAGCATTCATGCAGTTCTCCCTTGTGCCAAAAGGGATCACATTTGATACTGAGATGCCTTGTACATCACTGAATAAGGTCTTGAAAGATTTTTTCATGGATTTGCACAATGAATAGCTGCTATTGTTGACAGCTCCAGTCAACCTCTTTCATGATAGTTTTGATGATTTGGTCAATCAATACCTGGGAAAAAGGTCTTCTGGATCTTGTCAAAAGAGCTTGACCTGTATAAATAGTGATATTGAACAAAGAAGAGCAAGTTTTAGAATAAAAATGCATTGTATCCAAGGGTCTTGATTTGTTCTTTGCTGAGAATGGTGTGAAAAGTGGATGGCATTTACAGGCCTGTAAAAACCATTTTTGAGACCTGACAAGGAGAACAATTCCTGGTCAGAACTTCCTGATGACAGGTGAATTAGGAAGAATTGAAGGTGAAGTAGGGTGATGGTGCCACCAGCTTAGCACAGTTCAAAGTGGAGGATTAATGTCAATGTAGGTATAGAGTTTTTAATTGCCAAGTGTGAGGATGAATAAAAGTAGATAATGAAGAATTGGGATGGAAAGCTAGAGGGGTATGGTGCATGGTCAGGATTTATGTGATGGAGCATTCAAATCAACAATTTACTACTTATCTGAGCTTGAAGTATAGCACAAAAGAAATAGCATTATGTCAAACACATCTGTACCTGATGATACACATCACGACCTTGTCAATGCTTAAATTTCATTTCTTGTCATAGTTGGCAGTACTGTTGACCATTGGCATGATCAGCCTAATTGGTCTGACTGGGTTGACAAATTATTGGCATGTTTCTCATTTCAAAGTTTGTCCAAGTACAAAAATACAAAGTTTGGCAGGCAAAATAAAGAGCAAATGATTTCTTTTCATGTATACAAAAAACATCTACCCCTTCATGTTGCTGTTGTTAAGATAATTTGTTGCTGATGTTTACACTGGCATCCACATTATAGGTCTACTAGGTGGTTTTGATTTTTTAGAACTGATCAACTTTCTAAAAACTCATTGAAAGGTGAATAGATGCTGAAAATCTTGGTACTTTTCAAAGGTTTCTCTGTCCTATATCAAGAGTTATGCAATGTGCATGGCACATGGTTAATTTTTGACATGGAAGTCCCTAAAGTCCATTAGATTGTCAAAAAATCAAGAAGTACATCCTTGTTATCACATTGAATTAAATAATTAGTGGTACACACTATGTTTTATCACCCTAATAACTATGGCAATGCATCCTTGTAACTTCTTTCCATCCACTCAATGTCCACCGAATCTAAACAAAACATATGAGTAATAATTAGTAATTACAATATCATTTTATGATCATATTAAGGGTTTTGGTAACGTTCATGTAATATTGTGTATGAAGCTTCATGAGAAAATGCATAAAATATTTGAGATACATTAGCATTGTGCACCTATGTGGTTTCTATAGAAAGTATACGAAATGATGACCAAAATGATTAAAACAAAAACTTCAACATATTTTAAATTGTAAATATCAGCATCAATGCCACTTTATTTCAATAAAATAGTGAAAAATAAATAATTAATAACATTTTGAGTAAGATTTTCACCAGCAAAATAGCACTGTCAAATTACCTAGGTTATAGCTGTAATAACCTCCATAATCTCTTGATTTTTCAATGAATTGCTGACCAAAATGAATGAAAAAGGGCTAAACATAGCTTATAAGTAATAATTAAAAGAACTACAATATCATTTAATGCACATATAATAAGGGATATGGTAACATTCATCTAAAACTGTATAGAGACCTTCATATAAAAAATGGATCAAAAATTTGAACCAGATTGGCATGTTGTACCTATGTGGTTTCTATAGTGATTCAATGATATGATGATCAAAATGAATAAAACAAAAACTTAAAACGTATTTCAATCATAGTTAATAACATCAATGTCATTTTATTTTAAGTAAATAACAAAAAATATATATTTCATAACATTTTGGGTAAGATTCTCACTAGTAGTAAAAAAGTACTGAAAAAATTACCTAGGTTATCAGCCACAATTCCCCCCATATTTTCTTGATTTTTCAATAAATTAAAGGATTAAAATGAACGAAACCAGGGCTAAAAATACCATATGAGAAAGAATTAATAATTACTTTATCAATTCATGCTCATTTAATAATGGATATGATAACATTCATGTAATACTGTATAGGAACCTTCATGTAAAAAATGCATCAAAAATTTAACCAAAATTGGCATTTTGCACCTATGTGGTTTCTGTAGTAAGTATATGAAATGATGGCAAAAACGAATGAAACAAAACTTAAAACATATTTAAATTATAATTATCATTGTTGATGTTATTTTTTTTTTTAAAAAAACATTGAAAAATATATAATTCATAATATTTTGAGTAAGATTCTCACTAGCAAAATATTTTTGAAAAAAACAAGGTAACAAGCCATGATAAACTCCATAATCTCTTGATTTCTCAATGAATTGATAACCAAAATGCATGAAACCAAAGATAAACATACCATATGAGATATACTCAACATTTACAATATTGTTTCATGCTCATATAATAAAGGATGTGGTAATATTCATGTTGTATGTTGTATTGGATGGAAACCTTCATGAAAAAATGGATCAAAAATTTAAACTATATTGGCATGTTTTGCCTATGTGGTTTCTATAGTAAGTCAATGATATGATGGCCAAAATGAATGAAACAAAAACTTAAAACATGTTTGAAATCCTAATTATTAATACCAATGTCACTTTATTTCAATAAAACAGTGAAAAATATATAATTTGCAACCTTTTGAGTAAGGTTCTAATTAGCAAAATAGTACTGAAAAATTACCTAGGTTATCAGTCATGATAACCTCAATAATACCTTGATTTCTCAATAAATTAAGGATCAAAATGAATGAAACTAAGTCTAAACATAACATATGAAAGCAAATTAATTGTGTAGGAGCATTCATGTAAAAATACATTAAAATTTGAACTAAATTGGATAAATTACTTTTTATCCAATTTAAGACTTCCCATTTAAGGTTTTTTTCCAATTTTACAGAATTGTTGACGTCAGACCCTTATCAACAGACCTAACAGCAGACCCCATATGTTTTCTGTACATCCTACAGGATGAAAGCCAAGGCAGTAATAAAATGAAGTATTCCTATGTACAATCTTCATATAAAATTGCTTGTAGAATGTCTTCAAAATAAATAGAACAACATTATCCCATACTGCCCTACCTACCGGAATTGGTATTGACCTACTGTAGAAAAGTTAATAGCTGGCTGAAAACCAAAATGATTTTTCAAACCCTAACCCTAATTGAAGCTTTGCTTGATTATAACTCAAAATGTTTACTCCCTTCAAAACAAAAAATAGTGAGGGTTAGGGTTATTTT
>JALLOT010001388.1:0-15884 GCA_036939595.1 Thalassiosira livingstoniorum | reverse complement strand
CGATGGGGTTCTCACCAAAAAAGTTAGAATGTATAAATAGGTGGACTCTCATTCATTCATTTATTTTTGACCATATCTTTTTGCTCCAGAGGTGTTACTAGTTTATAGCTAGTAAATTAAAAGAGAGACGATAAATAAATAATTATTATGTTGTAGTAATAGTGCTCATTTTGAACAATAGTAATGCACGTAACCTCACGTAACCCTATCTACTGCTAAGTGTTTTCCAATGTACTAAGTATGTACCGTAATTATTGGTGATAATGAGCCTGGCTCGTTTTCTGTTTTTTATCAAGGCTCGTTTTCTATAAAGGTCAGTGGGTACGGGCTTGTTTTCAAAAATCGCCAAAATGAGGGCTCCTTTTTATTTTTTTGGCGAGATATTTTTGAAATTTGTTAAAAAAATCAAAAATAATCGCCAATTCCAATGATATTTTTTGTAATTTTTTAAAACAAGCCTGGCTCGTTAATAGTTTTCTTAACAGGCTGGTTTAGGCAAGAATTATCCCATACGGGCTCGTTTTAAAGTTCCAGGCTCGTTTTTACCAATAATCTTGGTACGTACATGAATCTCTTTCAATATCTGTTTGTATTGAAAAATATACAATGTTTGGGTGAACAATATATTTAGTTAAATTTCTTTCTAAATCAAATTAGTAATAGATAATAAAAAATAAAGAAAATAAAAATAAAGTAAAATTTAAATTTTTTATTTTTTTTCGAAAAAATTTTAGTGAGTCAAAAATCCTTTTTACTTTTTACTTTTTTCATTTATTAACACACGAAGTTTGAAAAATTAGGGTATCCCAAAAAATGGCATTTCGAGAAATTTCTTGGAATTTCGCAGAAATTTGTTGAATTCCGCGCAAAAATTTCACGAAATTCCACGAATTTCTTGAAATTTCGTGAAATTTTGTGAATTTTCGCGCGAAATTTCACGAAATTCTTCTAATCATCTTTTTTCGAACTTTTTTTTGAAAAATAAAAAAGAAAAAAATTATTTTTATATAGATATAATCGCTATTATAATTTCACGTTTTTCATGTGACATAAAAAACACGTTTTCTTTAGTTGTAATACATTTTTTGACCTGCTTTTTACGTGACTTTGGGATGTTCCAGTTAGTGAGAATGAACCTGGATAGTAGAAGAAAAAATGGATTTTTATTTTGAATCAGCAACAAAAATTTCAAATAACATCTCTCCTTTTTACTCCGATTTCAATAATGACTATGTAGATACTACATTATGACTTCCAACTCTAATATACAAGTAGTACTTACTACTAACAGTATGGTAGTAATGTGAGTTCCAGTAGTTGTAAAAAAGCTGGACAAGTTGAATGCCACACTACTGACAATTTGGATTTTCCTACCTAGATGTACAGGATGACTTTTTCTATTCATTCCATCTTTCTTGGGTTTCAAGGGTTTTGAAAATGGCAAAGTACTTTTTGAGATATGAGGGATCATAGAAGTGAAAAAAGAGATGGTTCATTGTAAAAATTCCAGTCATCTTGTACAAAGTATCAGTTACTTTGCTAAATTTTTGATTTTGAGACAAAATTATTTTTCATTTTGGGTTCACACAAGCTGGCTTGATGCAACCATGTTAAGGCTGTTTTTAAGGTACCTTGAAGTCAGAAGTCAGAAATGTCAAATTGCACATTTGGGCATTTAAGGTGCACCATTTCAGAAAAATGCCTGATTAAGCTACTCCTAAATTGCAAACTGAAATGAGTTCATTTTTGACTTCTGACTTCAGACGGACCAAGAGGCCGAAATGGATCTCCATTTCAGCCCAAAAAAGCTGACCGAAATCAAATTTCTGAAATACTAAAGTCATTCATTGTTATATGTGTATGCAAAAACCTTACAATATAAAATAGCCTCTAAAAAGATAATATCAATTCTTTTTTGCTTAATTGAGTTGAATTGAATAAACTGTCTCCTCATGTTCAGGCACAAAATTACATATATTGATCAGTACCATTTTACTACATAACCTTTTGTATAGAGGAATTAATACTTCCAGATAAGAATAGCTACATTATTGCGTGAATATGAGATCACAACTTGGGCATTCACTCATTACAACCATCAACTTCATCCTTTTTTGAGCTTAATTCCACAAGCTGAAGTGGCAAATGCAAACAATTTACAAAGGCCACATGAACAAATTTGCCATTTCTGACTTCTGACTTCAAGGTACCTTAATAAAAGCCTAAACAAACAAAAAATAATAGAGTTCTGATCAGATCATGTGTAAGTAGTATGGATCACATTTTGAACCTCCAAAAAATTGCAAAACTCATAATACGAGTTCCTAACTCTTGAGATATGGTAGGAACAATATGTTTTACAAAGATGTCTGGAGTCTGGAATCAAGGTTCAAAAACCTCTTGTCCAGCTTTTTTACAACTACACTGGTAGTAAACTGTGATGTAAAAGTATGTATGTTGCTTTCTTATTGGCCAGCCAAACAGGAGCGAGAGAATTCATGAGCAAGAATGAACCTACATAAATATTTTACTTATGGTACAATACTAAATAAGTATTGTACATAGTATAATACACTGGATGGAAGATAAGGATTAGATGGTGGAGAAAGGGCTTCTGCATGAGCAAGCAAGGAAGTGTTTCTACCCCCCAATTGCCCATGGAGAATCTTGAAAGGCCACCTCCAGCTCACATTGAGAAAAAAGTGTTTCTATGTGACAGGGGTTTTGCAATGTTGCTCAATCTTGGAAATGCAAAGCAGGAGAAGTTCAGGAAGCACAATGTGAGCCTAACTTGCCAAAGCAACACAAAGGCCTTGGTAATGATAATCATTCAAAGTGCAAAGTTGAAGCATATGCCTCACTTTTTTTGTACTTCACTGAACTTCAAACTACAGCTGACCCTCTTTCTTCCAAGATAGTGTAGGACCAGGTTGGGAGTACAGCAAGGCTCCAGGGAACTGTCAATGATATTTGCCTACCCCTTTTCATGAGCAAGATTGGTCTCTATACCAAGTGGTGCTACCAGCAGGGATATGTTGCAACATACAATAGTTGCACAAGAGGGGCTATTAACAAGAAGTCAAACTGGAAGAAGAGGCCCGTCAGTTCTGGGTGGGGGCTGGGATGGCCATATGGACCTGATGTGTCTTTCACATGCTTCAAGAATTATTGGAGATGTCAATTCAAGCAATTGCTAATCCGCCCATTGGGCAAAGACATTTGTGACAAGTGCTTCAAGATGCAGGATCAGTTTTGCATTTCTCTAGCAAAGAAAAGGGAGCTTATCGATAGAATTGACAACAATGGACAGATGCTTGAGTGTTCCTTTGAGGAGGCAGTGGCAATGGAACTTTGCATGAACATTGAGGCAAACGGACACATTGCAGCATACAATGCTCTGAGGGATCTTCTTGAGGGCTATGTCTACGAGGCTGTCCATCATGCAATGGAGAATGTGCCCATGAGTGAGCGCACATTTGTAATGACAGCTGATATGGGACAGATCTCTCCCCCACTTGGAATCTGAGCAATTTGGAGCAGCATATTACCTCAGCCCTCTTACTCAATACTTGTCAGGATTTGCTGATAATGTCTCAGAGGAGATGGACATTTTTGTTTGGGGAGAGGGTGACAGTGGGAGAGGCACCAATCAGATTGTTTTGTGCTTTCATTACACTCTTCTTGTGAGTATGGTTGATTTGTTATTGTTTTTCCTATCCAATCATGATCTCAGACATAGCTTTTGTTACAGAAACAAAGATGGCTTGAACAAGGGCACCAGGTTGGACATCTTGTGCTTTGTGCAGACAACTGTGGTGGTCAGAATAAGAACAAGACTCTGATTTGCTTTTGTGCCTGGTTAGTTGAGGCAGGATTTGTCAAGAATTTGATTCTCTTGTTCCTTGTCAAGGGGCACACAAAGCAAATTTGTGACTCTCTTCAATCTGATGAAGTATAGCTATCACAAAAGGAACACCTACATCAAGAAACAGCTTGATAAAGTCCTTGGCTCCCACAAGCAAATTCACCTTCATTGGTTGCCCCCTGATTCATTTAGGGACTTTGATTAGTGGCTCAAGGGCTACTACATCAAGCCAGTTTTTGGTGTGTTGAAATATCATCTGTTTACTTTTGAGAGTTATGAGCAAACCAAAACCACTGTTGGTTATAGGGCACACTGGCAGTCAGAGGATGCTGGTGAAAGAGAGTTGAAGTCATCAAAGATGACTAGGAGAGCATTGACTAAGATGTCTGATGAGGTTAAAATGGCAAATGTGATGGACATGTTTGACCAGTTGGAGGTTATTAAGTCTGAGCGCCTCAAAGATGAGAAGCAATGTGAGTTGTTTTTTAAGTGGCGTGACTTTATCCCTGATGAATATCAAGATATTTTGTGCCCTTGACCAAGTGATGGTGTAATTAATAGGTACAAGAAGCTGAAAAATGCAAGGAGGGATGTCAGGGAAATGATTAAGCAGGAGAAAGGATTGTCTGGGGATGTTAGGATTGAGGTAAAAGAAGAACTCAATTTACCTGAGGAGGAAGCATTGAGGATGAAGGAGTATGCTCAGGCTGTGAAGGAGGATTTGAAGGATGGCAAGATTGATGATCAAGAGCTTGGTTCTATTGACAATCGTGATCAGAAGCTTGATGCCCAAGACTTTGGGAGTGAGATGGATGATCATGAAGTACTGATGGCAAAAGAAATTGCTCTTGGCCATTTTATGTAAGTTTAAACTCTAATTTTATGAAACTGAGCTAGCATAAGGTTTTTGTGTCATTTTCATCATACACGGGTTTTTGAGGTTGTAAGGTCTTTAAAATCACAATATTATTATACAAGCCTAAAATTGGTACCAAATTGCAAATCGTCAAATATCTCAGTCTTTAATTTGTCACCATACAAATCTAAGACTGACCACTTCCTTAAAGTGGTACTGGCAAGTCTCATATGCCATAGATTTTTCTTATGTGGTCATAGATAATGCCGTAAATGTCATAAAAAATTTCATGATTTTGTAGGTGAAGCTGTAAATGTTGTAAGAGGAAAAAGTAAAAAGAATATCTGCTGAAAAATTGAAGATTTCTCGATTTTTTAGTTTTTTGTACCTTTAATTTGGAAAAGTGTTTTATGTTATTTTCACGTTGTAACCGAAAACACTTTCGTCACGTGAAGTTTCGAACGAAAACCCGCTTATAGTATGACTTTGGGATGTTCCTGCCCACTGCTTCAATTTTCCTCAGCTTCAATTAGCGACAAAAGCTTCAATGATGACTACACTATTACTTATGACTTCTAACTTTCTTAGTATGGGTCAATCGGCGATATCCCTACAACATCGGGCAAGTCGCCTGAATTTAAGTGACGGAACGAATTTCGGGGTCGCTCCAGTGAGAATGCATGAACGGAATGAAACTGGATAGTATGGTACGATAGAAAAAAATTATTTTTATTTTGAATCAGCGACAAAAATTTCAAATTACATCTCTTCCTTTTTACTCCGACTTAAATAATGACTATCCATTACATTCATTACAGTTTGGATTGGGCTTTCTCTTTTTTACCACATACTGCTACGTGAAACTAGCATTTTCCTTCTATTAGAGTTATGACACATCCCCAAAAATTGATAAAAACAACATTCTATTCTCTTCTCTGTATTACAGAGAAGAGAATAGGTGGGTTTTTTAGTTGGTTTTGTGTTTGGCCACTTAGTAGAAATAGAAGGAAGAATCAGTTTTCCCGTTCAAAAAACATATGGGAAATTGAGACAATTTTAGGCATTTTGGGTCATTCATGCAAAGCATGCAATTTTCAAGCAAAATTATTTTGGACTTCTCAAATGTTTTACAATAATGTCTCAATATTGTCGTAGGTCATTTCGATCCAAATGAGGAATTCATACATACTCATGTAGCTTTGTCACACCAAAATGACCAAAAATTGCTCACATATCTGGCCGCTCCCCTGGGCTGCTGTGATTTGAACAATTTCTGGCCTGTTTAAGGCCTATCAGCGATTTTTCAGATCAATAAAGGAGGTAAATACGGTACTTACTATTATCTGGTGCAATAATAATAAACATGAACATGGGGTAATAATTTCGAAACTATTTCATGCCATGCAGTTTTTGTTTACATCCATTCCCGGTATCAATGATCACACTCGCTCACAGAAAAAATAAAAAAAAATACTACTAAATATTATTTTCCCAGGTAAAAAGTATGGTACTACAATACTTCATACCTACCAAATAAAGCAGTAGCAGCTATGTAGCCTTCATTTCACTCTGCATTTCAGTGGGAAAACTCCATCCAATAAAATTAAAAATCAAACCTGCCTTCGACAATGTCGCCACTCAAACTGAGTCTAGGCAAAAAAGGGAGCATAGAGGAAGTTGCAAGACGTGCTGTTGAGAGGCGCCTTGCTGGTGTAGACACCCTTTCCCCAGGCCGAAAAAAGAGGTGTGTGTCTGGTGTGCAGTCGGCAGCTCAAAAGGAAAAAGAAAATGGATCTGGTGAAGATGAGGGGAATGAAGATGAGAAACCCCCAGCGAAAGAGGACACAATGGAGGAAAAATATACACCACCAAGAAAAAAATCTTCAAAGCAGCCAAGAAGAGTCACTCGCAGCACACAACCCCGAACTTCGCCCCGCAGCCCAGCTGGACTGCCAGAGCTGTTTGACCCAACACCCGAGCCACACCCGAAACTCCATGCCAAAGCCACCAAAATTTGGGAAATTCGCCACGAAAAGGCTAAAGTGGAAACGCATTCTTCTGAGACAAAAAATAATTTCTACAAGGATGAATTCTACAAAAATCTTCAGCGGAAATTGGACTTCTCTTTTGAACCGCCAGCAGATAGATCTGAAAGCCAACTCCAAATAAGAAGAAAGTCAATGGTTGAAGTGGGAAAAATCCGGACTACAATTAGGAAGTGTTTGGGTAGTGGCATTGGATTTGCTGAAACGGATGAGGCTGTTGCTCATCTCTTGGAGAGTCTTGGGCTGGGGTCAGATGGTCGCATCAGTGATAAAGAAAAATTGGAAAAGATTTCAGAGGCTATACGGCTATTGTTTTGCTATCATTTCCCATCGGAGAAAGACACGGACCAAAAATGCTCAACACTCCTTGCAAAAAGTTTCTTTGATGGGGATATCTTTGGTGCAGACTCTGCAAGACATGTTGCTTTTGAGATTGCACGGAGTGTGTCGCGATGCGTGTTCAAGGCATATCGTATTTTAAAAGTGATGGACATGAGATGCCAAGGGTCGCTGAATGACACCGCGGTGTCCGAGTACGCAGGCATAGAAACTTCGGCCGGAGTATGCTACTTCAAACGTGGGAAATCGCTGCTGCCCTACCGTGGCGAGGTTGAGGAGTGCCGTGTCATTATGAATCGTCTGGTGGATAGGATTTTTCATACGGCTCACAATGTGGACCCAATCAAATTTCAATACGGGGACCACATTCAAGTGGATTACGAGCGCCTCGCACGAGTGTTGATTAAAGGGTTTGGACTGGAGAAGAAGGCACGGGAGAAAGGAGTCGAGATAGCTTTGACTGGAGATGGCGCGGAGATATGCGGGACGGGCAGTTTAAGCCAGACGGCAGTTGGTTTCAAAATAACAGACGTTGATGCTGTGGACCCTAGCAATCCGACTGAAAAACTATTCTACGACATAGACTCAGATGGCAATAAGCACTATAAAAATTGCCAATCATTTAACAACAACTCCGTTGCTGCAATTTGCCTTCACTGTGAAAACAAATCTGTATTCAAATACGTTTTCTCCGATTTTTTTGAGTTCGGTGCAAAAATGTGTTCCAGTGGTCTTCTGGAGTCTGATGGAGGCACTGAGCCATCCTGGATGCCTGTTGATGTGATAGGTTGTGGGGACAAGATTTTTCAACAAAAAACTACGGGTCGCGGAGGTGCTTGTAAGGTGTCGCAGCATTTTTGCATCTACTGCGAAGTTAATGGTGACCATGATATGTTTCACTCAGTTTCTGGAGAGAAGAGGTGCCACATTTGCAAACATAACAAACGCGAAAAGTGCAGTCATCGAGCTATGAATTCAAGGGAGGAGTTGCTCAACAAGGAAAAGATGCTGCTTGACATTCTAATACAAGACAACAACAATTTTAATGCAAGAACTGGATTGGATTTCAAGCAAGGCCACTCATTCAGTCATCTCCTGCCCTCTGATCCTGTTAGGTGTTTTGAATGCTACGAAAATGGAGAACGAAAACATAAGCAAATCAAACTACAAGAGACCATTTCTGAGGATGGCACCCTTCGCCATCCACTTCGTGACTACTCTTCTAATATTCAACACACCGAAGAACGTGAAGAAGTTCGGAAGAATAGCAAGATTGTTCTTTTTAAAGATGCCTTTGACAGTGTGATCGATTTCTACAACATCGATTTTGACCCCAGAGGAAATAGGAAACTGGAGACCAAATTCAACACCCAAGTGTTGAAGGAACTTGATCTCAGAGGCTACGATGCAGTTGAGTTGAAAGAAAAGACATCGGCCGAAGAAAGAAGGGGTATATTGCGCAGTCACTTGGAGGAGGGTCGGCTGGTGCGTATTCTCCGCAATGCGCAAGATATCCATTTGGAATCGTTGAGGACTCAGTTGATTCCGCCAGAAAAGGCAATTCCGTGCATTTTGCACTGGGAGAGCCGGACTGCGGAAAAGATCATGCAGCAACTCTTGCTATGCGGGCTGGCTACTGTTTCGGGATCAGAGATGAAAAAATTCGTGGAAAATGTAGAGGACCTTGTGAACCATGTTATTTTGGGACGAGAGGAGCTTTATGAGCTTGGCCAATGGAAGTTTCCTCTCACGAGTGATGGAAAATTAGGAGAGGTTAAATTTTCTAATCCAATTGCTAGAAAGATCGTTGAAGAAATGCATCGTCTTGTCGAAATATGCACTCGATCATACAACAATGAATACCGGCAACAGTGGCGTGAAGCCGTAAGTTTGTACAAGTTAACTGGAGACAAGCTCCGATCACGTAAACATTTTTCATATGAAGATGTTTGCGACTACCAACTCACGGCTGACGATTTTTGTGAAGTATACTTTTTCTTGACTGGCCGTGATGGGATGACTAATTATTTCCATGACATATTTGCCGGCCACTATGCTTATTTTTTACTGGAGCGTGGCAACCTGTATAGGTATTCGCAGCAAGGATGGGAGGCATTGAATGGAAAGTTAAAACGCACTTTCCAGCGCAACACAGCAAAGGGTGGTGGGAAAAAGAAGTCGAGTAAGTTAAAGCCCGTGTTCAAAACATTTTTAAGGGGATTGTTGTGGAGGTTTGGTTACGGAGACAGCCTATTCGAAAAAGCCGATGAACAAAATAGCCACAGCAATGAAAAGGATGTTATTTACGGAAGCATTTATAAAACTCCTAGGAACACCGATGTTGATGACTATGCAATTGAGTGTGTTGCAAAGTCTGTTCTAGATTTTGGTTCTGCTGATGACATTTTCGGGTTGTGCAGCGACGATGACGGGGAAGGCACAGAGAGCGATAACAAGTCTATTGATTGGGCAGAGGCGTAAGAACTATATAGGAATACGACTGTTTGAAAACTAAATATGAATGCTATTGTTTTGGTTAATGTTTGTCAATCCATTCTACCTAGACAATATTGAATTGTTACCCTTTTCCAACGACTGTTGTCGTGTCCACTGATAATTGCCGATCCGTCATCTTCATCGACGTTGACTACCGTCCAAAAGTCTCCGCATTCATCCATGAACTCGCAATCCATTATATCATCATCTTCGCCTGACGCCCAGTAGATGTTCCGGGATTCCAAAAAGGAAGCCACTGCCTCGCTATTACATCCGGCAACGATCGGAATGCACCGGACTGACGTCAAACAAAATTGCGTGATTGGGTTAAACGACCACCGGATGTAATTGTTGTGTGATTTGAACCGAGCAGGACCTACTTTGCCATCAAACTGAAGCTCCTCGAAATGAGAGCAAGGATCAACATAAACTATGTTGATCGTGTCCCGCTCCGAAAGACGAAATCTTTTGTTCCCACAGGACATGATCGATTTCGTAGGAAATCGTTTCTTTACTCCGGCACCTTGCGTCGAGGAGAATGCCTTTTGACAGGCATCAAAAGCGAGATCATCTTTTGCTTCAATGACTTCCACGGCAGCATCGTAGAGCTTCGACTCTATCGATAGGTTTGGATGTAGAATGTGACGAACTAACTCCCTCTTGACAACCTTGCGAGGGAGCTCGCTGAGCCGTCTTCGTAAAAACGCAAAATACTCAAATCCCATAGGATAATTGACGCGAGCCGAACCCGTATCCAATTTCCCTCTCTTGGAAAGCATTTGAAGGTTCTTCTGGCACTCCACAGAGGTGCCAAAAAGCATCCTCTCGGTGTATGTCACCAAACGGTTGTCTCCGCAATTCGATCCAAACATGTTGTACTTTTCGAGCGGCTTTTCGAATAGATTGGGTTTGCCCGATGTTGCAAAAATGGCTTTTTTCCGAAGGAAGAATGTATTGGCACGTCCAGCCACAGGTCCATACGTCTGATTGACGGCGTCGTCTTCGTGGATGATGTGAACGAGATCTTGCACGAGATCAACAGGCACCCATACCACTTTGTTGGTTTCTGCTGCTTCGTCTAAGTTCGAGCACGCTTGCTTCTTTTCAACACTTTGCCCCCCCCAGCTGCTTTTTCCGTGTTGGTTGTTGCGAGTGATAAATAGTTGGATTAATAGGCCGGGACAAGATCTGCATTTTTCGCTCCAAGAAAATGGATGGACACTTGTTTTGGTGGCTTTATTTTTTATCGTACCAGACACGGAGAGTATTCTCCCAATAAACCCGTTGCAGCCGTAGGTGGGCTTGATGCTAACGGTATCGCCATGGCCGATGTACGCCTGCAGTGACTGTGATCGCGCTGCCAGGTCGGATGGCTTTAACACTGGCATGGCCTTCAAGATGGTGAAGGCGATCCCATCTCCATTCATGTTGAAAAAGTCACGTAGTTTTCACTGGGGCCGAATCGTGATTGTTCACTGATATCACCACGAAAAAAATGGTTCATATTAATCAGGCGTGTCCTATGGGGGAGGGGGCAGCGGTAGGTCGGGAAGAATGAGGATGCAGTGTGCTTGAAGATATGATTTCCGCTGGCAAAAGGGTAGCAACGTTTAATGCAGTGCCATTGTGAGGAGAATCCATGAAGTGCTCATGAAACTGAGTAAAATTTTGCAGCCCCAAAAACTGCTCAGTCTCTTTTATACCATTTCTAATAGTCACTGTTAGAAAATGTCTGTACCTGGCGAAATTTTGACCTATTGTGTAGAAAAAATATACTATTCCTATGTATGAAAATGATGAAATGAGAAGCTTCATCCATAATGGCTGTAATCAATGTCTCTAATTTGCCGAGTCATTTTGAGTCATTGCAAATCCAAACTCTTATGTTATGACTTCCAACTGCAATGTACTATCTAGTTTCTACTCCTAGTATGAGATGTACTACACAACAGATTTATCTCGATGCTCTACGCATCTTTTTTTTTTGGTAGATAGCCTATTGTACCCATACAATAAGTATTGTAGCAAAATAGGTGGGCATTGCGTCAATTCTTTTAGAGTCATGAGCCCCTATGAGCCCATTTCGACAAAAAGTGCCAAATCTTTTGTATTTATTTTTACCACTATAATAGACTATAATAGCCTTGCGGGCTCTAAACACGACAAAGCTAGAGTGTTTTCCCCCTTTTTCCCCCACTACCACTTTCAAACTCATTTTTACTGATGTAATCAGTTTGTTGTGGCTCCTAGATTTGTCACGAGGAAAAAATAAAAGCATCGCCAAATTTTGGAGAAGATTTTGTACGCACAAGTTTACTAACAGACCACAAATAATAATTCTACGTAAGTCTACGGAGCTATCCACCACCACTTTCGTCATAATTTTTACCAAAGTAAATCGTTTGTAGTGCTTCTGATGTCATGGGCCCTGTATGTACCTAGGCCTTTCCCCTGCCTTTCCCACTTCGCTTCGCTTATCGGCCAGCCAAATGAACGGGAGCGAGAGAATGCATGAGCAAGAATGAACCTCTAGAGGTAGGTAGGTACTTATTGTACTACCGTATGCAATGGAGGAATGGCGCGTAAAATGTTCAGCAGAATGGACAAAATGCGCCTAAAATCAGTGCGTTGTTAGTAAATTTTGTTAGTCAGTGTTATCTAGGGAGCTATGTGGTAAGATACACCAATAGTCCGACTTTACCATTCTATATTGAACTGGCGTTGCCATTTCAAAACTGCTCAATAATATTGCATGTCATGCGTTCCGACAAACATGCCAACCATGTTGAACGGAGACAATGAAATGTTGATGTGATTGAAAGAATGTGCTTAATCTTTTTCAATTACATCAAAGATTCTCATAAAAAAGTCAAACAAAATAGGTTCATATATGTATTACATATCATAATAAAGCTCTTAATGCCAATCTGTAAAATCGCCTTAGAAGTTTCTAAACCCACCACTTTTCCTGGCATAAACAGTTCTAAACCCACCACTAATTGGTATATTTCGAAATATTTTACGCCAGGATGGTATATTTTGAAAAATTTTACGCGAGTAGGCATCATGAAGATAGATTCGCACAGCATATGTCGGAAGATCGAAAAAAATAGCAATTGGGGCATCTTTATGTGTTTTTTCAAAGAAACTTTTGTTGTATGAGAAGGTACAAAAAAATGGTTTGCATGTAGTTTGTTAGGGACTTGTAGTGATTATGGTCTGCTATTATTAGTGTCATGAATATGGGCATGATGATATGGTTGGGGTTATTAATCTTACAGGAAATTTCACACTGAATCAATCTGGCTAATCAGTTTGCCTGTAGCACCACCAGAACATGGTGAAATTGCAAAAAAATGTCTAAACCCACCAGTTCTGGTGGGTTTAGTTCTAAACCCACCAGAACTGGTGGGTTTAGACGAATTGGCGTTAAGAAAATCAGGTTCTTTTTTAGCATTTTTATACTTTTTAAGCGTTTTAGTATTTAAAAATTCTCTTTAATAAGCTTAAACGTCATGTAACTAAATGCCAACAAAGTTCATCCAAGCAAATGAGAAACTGTTCCAGAAGGGCCATTGATAATAAAAAAAAAACACTATCATAGGAACTAGTATTTTACCTACCTACATACAAGAAAATGGTATCATAGCCAGTCATAGCTTATAAATAATAATCAGTTTTTAGAAGGTATAATGATAATGACCGATTTACAAAAAATCATTTCTGATTATCAGTTTTCATTTCTGATTATCAGTTTTCATTTCTGATTTCTGATTATCAGTTTTCATTACTGCTTATTTTTTTAAACTGATTAATGAGATTTAAAACTGATTATTTCAAAACTGATTATGCCCAAAAATCGATGATTTAAGAGGCATATGCAAAAAAAAAGATTTTGTTGGAGCTGCGGTTTTATCTTATTTTCCTCTAATAACATAAACCGCTTGAAAAATGATTTTACAGATAAAGGTGTTTCCTGTTGGAAAAAATGACGTGCAGGAGACAGGTCTCCACTTTCAGATGAAGAAACTTCGCGAACTGTTTCAAATTAACCCGTTTCTGTCAACAGTGTACGGATCTGTACCCCTTTCGTGAACAGTGTACAGAACTGTACACTGTTCATGAAAGGGGTACAGATCCGTACACTGTTGACAGAAACGGGTTAATTTCG
The DNA here is from genome assembly GCA_036939595.1 of Thalassiosira livingstoniorum. Lineage (NCBI taxonomy): Eukaryota > Bacillariophyta > Thalassiosirophyceae > Thalassiosirales > Thalassiosiraceae > Thalassiosira > Thalassiosira livingstoniorum. The sequence goes on along the minus strand of JALLOT010001388.1, from coordinate 2,112 downwards.
CACTCAAGGATGCTATAGTTACTACTGCCTCTGTTCTTCAATTAAATGTAGGTCTTGTATAAATAGTGAGATTATTGGCTGTGACTGAGTAAGAGAATTCTGATTACACATTGTGATTCTCTGTCCATTGTTGTATGATGCATCATCATCAAAATGATCCTCAAAAATGTCAACACTCAAAAACTGGAAAGGTATTTTTATGCTGTGGCATAGATATGGCACCTCTTCCACAACCAATATGATTGTTGAATGATGCTGACCCCCCTTGAAAATTGTGTGGTTTTGTTTGATCAAAATCAACAGAAAACTAGGCCTTTGCAGACACAATGACTGAAATATGATTGCATCCAAAGGCTTGATGTAGTGGCATTGTTTTCAGACAAAAAGTGGTAAAATGATGCCTATTAAGGCTCCAACACCATAGTCATACACTAACCTAGATGTTAGTGTAATGTGATTTAAGTACTTTCAATGTTGAGCTACTCTTTTCCACCAGAACAGAAACCATTATGTAGATGCCCACTGAGGGAATCTGTCATCTAACTACCACCGGGAACCAAATGTACATACACAGAAGAATAGGATCTACATAACTCCAAAAAAAAATCTTTTTTGGAGTCACAACAAAAATCTCCTAACCTTTAACTTTGTAAAACAGAGGTAGCATCAAAACGGATTTCTTCATTAAAAAAGAAAGAATGTTTTGGAACTGTTTTTTTACAGACAAGGAGAGTGAACTTTTCATTTTTGAAACAGTTTTTGCACCCCCTCTTGAAAAACCGTTATATCAACGTTAAAAGATTGTCAATTTTCTTTATTATATTTCTTTCCTATTAAATAGTTTTAATCTTTACAATAACATGAAAGTATTCATTTATTAATAAAAATATGTATCAATGTACCATTCCCACAAGGAGTTATAAAAAATAATACTCGTAGCAATACTAGTACTACTACTACAAAAAAATAGTAATATTAAAATGAGCAGTACACTATGAGCAGTACACTATAATAATACGAATACGTGGCATGTAGAAACCAAAAAAATAATATTGTACCTTACCTACCTGCATGCCATGCATGCATTATGAGTAACAACAAGAATAATAATAGTAATACTCCTATCATTATTAATAGTAGTAATTACGAGTATAACTATTTATTAGTAGACGAGGTTGCTCTTGGCCGTCACGAGTAGGGCTGTTCAAATGGCAGGCCACCATTTGCTGCGGATTCACTGGGGATTCTCTGGAACCAGTTCTCAAAACAAACACAATTTATCAATCTACTGACAAACAATCAATTTTAGAGAATAACAGTGCATCAGTTATTGTCACTCTGTAACTTTGTACCACTATGAATAATATGTAATAAAGTGTAGAAATTACAACAGTAATTTTGTAACACCAATCAAGTTTCAAGGGATAAAATAGTTTACCCAATTTGATAGCTTATTGTTTATCTGGATAGCCACATTTTTCATGGAGATTATCCATTACTTTTCCCTCCTCATTTCTTTCATCTTCTGAAGTTCCTCTTACTCTTCCTTCATTGATTTCCTCTGTTTTTGGTGGCACAGATCCTTTCACAGTTCTCCATCACCCCCTTGTCACTTTCAAAAGCCTCAAAATGAGCTTCTATCTTAGCATCCTATGTTACCACTCCCTGCTCCTCCACTTTTTGTTGTATTGCTTGCCAACTTGGTGCATGTAAGTTTCATTGCCAATATCACTGCTCTTTGACAAGCAACAAATCCTCATCTGTGGGATCTGTCACACTGATCATTCCAACTCTAGTGAATTATGCATCAGTAAATTATGCATAATTCACTGCAAGTAAATTACACACTCCAACCAGATTTTACACTCCAACTCCCACCTTTCTGTTAAATGAAATTTCTTAAAATGCATTTTTAAAAAGAAATATCTCTTCTATGAATTTTGCATTTTTTCTGAATTTTAATTTTTTTCATAAATTTTGCATTTTTTCTGTGAATTTTTTTATTTTCTTTTGAATGTTGCATTATTCAAGCAACCAATCTTTGTGACAACAATAATAATAATTCTTGGTCATATGCCCATGACCAAGAATTATTATTATTGTTGTCACAAA
>JALLOT010001387.1:0-15180 GCA_036939595.1 Thalassiosira livingstoniorum | reverse complement strand
TGAGCAAACTGTCAACCCACCTAATTTTGCGATATTTTTGAAAACGTACCTACTGTAGCTACGGTAGGAATAGTATGTTCTACGAAGATGTCTGGAATTAAGGTTGACAAACCACTTGTCTGGTTTAATTACAACTACTGGTAGTAAAAACTACAATACCCATGTAGAAAGTTCCATATAAAGCAATAGTAGAAAAACTTAAAAATAAGTAAATTGATGAAAAATGCCAGCATAAAAGTGATATAGATTTAGAAAAAGCATGTGCCCTCATACAGGAACATCTAAAAAGAGGTGTATGCCAGTAAATGCATATCTAGAAAAATTGTCTGCTTAGAAATAGACAGTGACATAATTTAGGTAAAGTGAATGCCCTCATGCCTTCATAGTGAAAAGTACATGGAGGTATACAGCATAATCTAAAACATTTTTTTATACTGTACTGTACTGTACTGTACTGTACCACTGCATGCCAACATGCTCAAAATACATGAACAAAAATAGTTGGAAATGCACACACAGGAGAGATGATAGGTTGTGTCCATGAGATTTCATTCATAGTTAAATTTAGATTCTCCCCAGCATCATCACCTCCTGTAGATTTGTGTAGATTATACAATTCCTACAACATGGCCATGGACACTCACAAAAAAATAAAAAATGATCTCCAAAATTTAGAAATATTCAATATTATTTTTTGACACAAAGCACCTAGCAAATGTCTTTCAAACTCGAACAAGGTTAATTTCATTCCTGCTGCAGTGCCAATCAGATTTTGCTAGCTTTTTCTGAGCTTTGTGCCATGAGGAAATAAATGGTGTTAATTCAGGAGACAACTGTTTGTACCAGATTTACATATGGTGTCAGGCCTCATACACACACAGTCCAACTTCTGCATCCAATCTGTACAGTGTTGGGAATTGAACCCTATTGAGATATCAGTCCACGACATTGATTTTCCACTACATCAACAGGATATGCATCAATCAAATATTTTTCTCAGCAATATGTAAGTAATTTAGCTTTTAATGTCTTGTGATGAATCTCAACTTAATCATTTCATGTGACCAACTAAAACCTTGCTGTGATAAGTGCCAAGTCAAACTATTAATAGTGCCTAGCGCTATAGAACTTCTTAAGGTACCTATGTCCTACGTCCTACCTAGAGAGGTCATCATTTTTTAAGTTAGTGAAGCAAGCATGCATGCATTGCAAACTATTTGTACCTATATAAGTAGATATTAGGAGCATAATATCAAGTAAGCAATGTGTGATCACATTCGAAAAAATACGCATGTGAAATATCAAGTAGTAGGGAGCTGCCAAAAATGAGTCTGCAGACCTGCAAAAAGATTTAGTAACTTCTTGGGGAGAGAAACAGGGAAAGTATTAGGGGGAAATTGTTAATGGTTCTGAAAAGTTGTATCAATAACCAGAGTCAAAAAATGTTATTCATCTTCACCCGCGCGCGCTGCCAAGAAGTAAGTAGCAAGAAGTGTTCGTACTACCATACTACACATAAATAATAATCATACACTGAGTTACTGCCAGTAAGTAAGTAAGTAAGGGCTAGTTTACGGGCTACATGCGGTTATGCCGGAGCAAGCGGCCTTTTCCTACTTAGTATCGGAATGAACCCTATCGGATTTCGCACAGGTCATTCTAAAATAGTTACTATGATTTTTTTTTTGCAAAAAAAAAATACCTATTGCAATTTTGCTATCATCTCTTTATCACCATTGTAGCAATCATACCTACTACTTGTGGTACATTACCTATGATACCCATACAGCCACCATACAACACAATAAAAATTGCATTTTTTGCTGCCATTCTGAATCACTCTCCCATCTAAACTGCTTCCCCGCCCTGTTGCCTTTGTCCTCTCACGCAATCATCACAGCATGTAAGTATTAACCGTTGGTTGATTGTGATTAATTTTAACCTACACCTCTTCCCTCCCCTGTCTCCATTGTCATCATCACATTCCATGCTCCCAACCCTGCTTCCGCTGTCACCATTTACCCAACCACTGTCATTGCTCTCACTGTTTGCACCACTGCCTCCACCACCACCGCTGAAATCATCCATATTGCCGGCATCACCACCAATGCATCCAACTCCATTACTGCAATCCACCCACACCACTGCCATCATCTGCTGTTGCTGGCACTGCTCTAGCCTTTCAACACAAATGGCATCATCCATGGAGATGTTGAATGCTCGCCCCTGTCCTTCTGGCACTTGCTGCCGACATTACCTTTGACGCAACAGGTATGACCTCAGTCATTGGTTTATTGTTAATAAATATTAATCCCTCCCCTCCTGATCAACTACCAATGCTGTCATTTCTTCCCCCCACTCCCAGAACAACAAGCATTCCCCACATTTTTTGTTGGCTTCATTGGAACAATCTGCATCCTCATATTGACAATGTGGCCATCAATGCCCACATTGACTACGCCATCAACACAAAAGGCTCCATTGACAACACTACTACCAAATTTGACAAAAACCTTCAAGGAAGGTCATTGACAAATCCAATAGATGGCCAATATGACAAATTCAATTGTACTGATGTGAGTCCACAAATCTACTTATTATATTTAAACTTATTCTCATATTTTTTATGTGATATCCTTAACCAGTCTTGCTCAAGCTGCAGAATGGAGGACAGAACCCAGTCATACAAGGCTGAACCAAGCAATTTGCTCATTTGCTGACTCTAAAATGGCTGCTGGCTCTCTGTCAGTACAGCCAATGCTGAGTGATGAGACTGGTTTTTGATGTAGGTCAAGGGGAGGGGGGCATGGTGGAATTAAAACAAGATTTTAGAAAATGTTATTGTTACTCAAATAGTATATTAATATCATTTTGAGAATGTTTATTAATGACACTTAGTGTTATTTGACCCCTCAGGTGAGTACTCTTATTGTTAAATTGATCGATAGTTGCAGGCTCATTTAGTTTCAATATATTTTTATCTGTTCTGTTGAGGGAAGTAGTTAATTTAAAAAAATTCAATGGTTTACCCCAATCTCAATGCATCTACTAATATTAAATTCTAGGAACAATGAAGAATCCAGTACTGCAGTACATTGTAGTGGTCATAAGCAAAATGCCATTTCAATCTCATATTATTATTTCTTTAACAACATAATAATAGTAGTAGTAATACCTAGTATTTTTTTGCTACTAATGATTGCTCCTATTTGCCTTAGACATAATGGGTAGATACTTATGTAATTAATTAAGTGAGGATAGGTAGCAATGACACAAAATCATACTCCCATCACACATCACTTTTTTTTAGTCACAAAAAAAAACTGCATTTTTTAATCCCTTGTGACAGAATATCAAGTGAAGTTATTGTGCAGGAATATATTTTGGATGTGATTTTTATATCCAAAATGATACTCCTATTATCTTTTGGCGATTATAAATTCATAGTAAATGTTTTAAAATGGTCTGTATGAAATTTTGTAGGATTAAGTCCGGTAGAAATAGACCTTATACTGACTAATAGTAGTATAAGTAGAGGTAAGGTAAGTACAATAATTTTAAGTAGTGTACAAGAGTAGTATTCATCGATCGCGTTTTTAACAGACAATCATAAGTACCAAACAAGTCCTGTTTTTTCATGACTCAATGACAGCTTACTTACCTCTAGGTAGGTAGGTTGAAAAAGGTTGAAAACCATCCAAAACCAATGGACATGCAACTGCTCCTTCCTTGCTGCAACTGAGGAGTTTTTTTACATTTGACACAATGGAAAGTCAAAATAAGACAATTCTCTAACCTCTCTATGCAATAACTACAATAATAATGATAAGTATTTCAGTTTTGGAGGATTTTGGTAACAGATGGAAGTAAATCTATGCATACCTTACGAGTACAGATAAACAGAATTACTTGCTTGTTGCACTCTTTTTTAAGTTTTGTACTGAGAGGGTTCATAAAAGTAAGTATGTGGAATTACTATTCAATATTCTCATAGGAAAGCATTCAAGCCACAACAGCATCTAATTCTATGAAATATTTTGGGGACAGATGAAAAGATCTTGTCTTGACACTACTTGACACATGACATACGACAAATTAGCAATGATCACATGCTTGGAGCGAGTTGACCAGTAACTGTTTTCCCCATGGTATCACTATGTGCTTCTCAGAATTAGTGTAAAAAAGAAAGATTTGGAAGTCAGTGTACAGCATCAAAAATTTCACAAAGAAAAAATGAACAAATCAAAAGATCACACCCAAAACAAATCTAAAAAAATGATTTTTAATTTTATTAACCCAAAAATGAGCATGGCACCTGGTAGATATAAACACAAAATTTTTGAACATAAGTAGTTTCTTTACTGCTATGCTACAAATTGGTCAAGTTTTACTACAGCTTGTCCAACATCGGACAAGCAGATTGTTGTTAAAATCTACAATTGAATTTGTGGCTGTTAGTTACCTACACCCCTCACTTGTAAAAAGACCCTAATGTAATAGAGGTACCACATAACATTAAAAAAATTAAAAACTATGGAATTTGATTGCTGCATGCAAACAGAACTAATAATTCAAATATATTTTTATGTTTTGATTTTGATAAATTCACTTACTATTTAGTCTGCTAAGAGTCAATGCAAAAAATTCAACTTAACCTAATTTAAAATAAGGTTCACAAATAGTTTCAATCAAAAGTCCCTTGAAAATTTGTAAGATAAGATAGTTCTGAATTGGATTTTCAAGGACATATACATGAAGTTTTCCCTGAACCTTAATTTAACTAAAGTAAAATGGAATTTTCTATGGTAAAACCATGACAGTTACAATACTGACATTGCATAAAACATTTTCAAAACAAAGTAGCACTGAATACCTTTTTGATCCTGGGAAAAATGGATGTTTTTAGTTTGTCTGGTGTCACCCAGTATCATGCACAAAAAACATCCCATCAAAAATTCTAAAAAACACCCACCATGATAACTTTTCCTCAATTATTTGTTATTTTTCATCTAGCTTATAAGTACAAAATCAAACATTTAGTTTTAATCATGAAGTAAATGGTAGTGAGTAAACAAGACAACACTGTTTGCAAGCAGATGACATAGAAAATTTTTGGCACTGTCACAACCACATGCAACGTGCAAGCAACATCATCCATCAGAAGGGAAGAAGGTGTGTATAGCAAGTGAAAGTGATAGTGCATATCACGCCTAAGATAGACAGAAATGGAATTGTATTTCATCAGACATTGTATTCATCTGATAATCCTCTGATAATTGGCATAAGTTAGGAGAGCTTAGGTCTATGAGATCCAACAATACAATGATAAGTACAAGAGAATCTAATTACATTAGAAGTAATAATTGAAAGAATAAAAAAATAGGAGAAACACAGCTATATATTATAATACCTAGATAGTACCTTTCAGCACACCTTTTGACATACCTTTCAATTTGCATCAAATTAGCACAGTTTTTTCAAAGGGAAGTGGCATCCATTCTACAAATAATATGTTCATTTTCTTAACAAACAAATATGACAGCACCTCTTAATCATGCAACTGACAAATTTTCCCTTGGTATGCTATCCACTATAGCATAGTGAATAAAAATATTTTTGTAGCAATCTCATATTTTTGTTTGCCTAAAGCCCCAAATTGGCTTCACCCAAAGTGAACACATAGCATGATAGTAGGGGATAAGTCTACAGAGGTAATATCAACTGCAGTCAGGTAGTGTATTTATTAAAGTGGTACTTCTTTTATCAGCTATTTTCTGTCACAAACATGGGGTCCAAGTGGATCCCAGCACCATTGTCCAGTGCCAGAGGTACTGTTGGGTCAGCTGCTAAATCAGCCCGTGTTGTATAAATATAATAAGAATGACCCTATCTAGCATTTTTTGGCAGCTAGCCTGTTGTACCTGTACAACACGGACCAAGACTAACAAAAATGTCAATGAAATTGAACATCTCTCTACACAACACCTTAGATCCATTGCAATTTTGTAAACAGATCAGGCTTTGCAACTCCTGGTGGAGGCAATAGAAATCAAAAGCAGAATCTCCTCTTTTGGGGGAAAATTATTAGGTCAAATGGTTGAGTATTCAATGAGAAATGATGATTTCATGTAAAGCTTAATTTACTAAGTAGCTGAACTTGAAGATTGATTTTTATCTACTATTGCAAAGTGTATAAATTCAGGGGATGAAGGGATATGTATTAAAATGCATCAAAAATCAAAAGTTTTTAAACATATTTGTTATTGTCTCGAGAAAAGTTAATAATACATAGACTTAATCATTCCAAATCAAGAAATATCTCACATGGATATTTTTCGTGGATCACCCAGCTAGGTTCTCAGGAATTTTTCTATTTTCCATTTTAGTCACTGTTTCCCCCTTTTTGTGAGGGAAAAGACGTTGCCCTAGGCAGGGGAAAGGCAAGTCTTAACTAATACAGGGAAAACGTTGGTGTTCCCTATCTGGGTACCACCTGGTGTGACTCATGACTAGAAATTTATGCTGACGGAGTGCTACATATTTACTCAATGTGAAAGGTTAGGACTCATCTCAAGATGAAATACTACAAATATTGAAACAAAAATATTCCTTATGTAAATTCAATCAAAACATGAAGCAAAATGACTGGGTTTAGACTCCTCAATGAATATCTCCATTAATTGCTTCAAAAGATCCTGATTTGAAGTAAAGCACTAGAATTGCAGAGAATTTCAAGTTTGAACAACTGCTGCAGCATTAAGTGTTGCAACAGCAATGTGAAACAAGCACAGCATTGTCAATGAACAGTGTTGGACCAAACTATGGTGACTTGCTTTGAAAGCAATGAAAACTCACATTGCAAACTTATGTACAATGCCCTGTTTCCTTCATGACAAAAACAAGGGAAAAAACATTCCAAATAAATGCGGCAATCCATGAATGATAGTTGAAGAGAAAGGGATTGTTAATACCACATAAGTTGGATTGCAATTAATTGCTAGAGACTTGAGATCTATGACGGTGCTTATTGGCTTGAGTTCTATGATGGTAATTGTTGGCATAATATTGAATATGACTTACAATTATGGTACTTGTTAGTTAGAGCACAATTATTGTGATTGTCTGCCCTAGCGCAAAGGTGGTGCTTGCCGGACCAAATGTTAATATGGTGCTCATTTGCATGAGTGCAAAAAATGTCTCAAGCACAAATATGAGGCCTGTTGGCTTGATTTTGATTATGGTGCATCTTGGCTCAGGCACAAAGATGGTGCTCATTAGCTTCAGCACAAAGATGGTGCTCCTCCACTTGAGCACAAAAGTGGTGTTCATCACCTTAAGTTTTCAGTGCAAAGATTCTACTTGTTGGCTTGAGCCCAAACATAGCATGCATTGGGTTAAGTGCAAAGATCATGCTCATTGCTTTTCAGCTTGAACCTTGAATATGGTATTGACACTGCTTCAACCACAGTGCTATTATGAAAAGCTTCATTTACATTTGAAGAAATGTTTTATAGCAGCAGCAGATTCAAATAAACATCTTACAATCTAGATAGATGGGGGGTTGAGGTGCTGGGTGCCCAGTGTCATGATTGTACTAATCATGGTAGTGTGCACCAACAGACATTCAGTGTTTAGTGTTTAGTGTTTAGTGTTTAGCGTTTAGTGTTTAGCGTTTAGTGTTTAGTGTTTAGTGTTTAGTTTTTAGTGTTTAGCGTTTAGCATTTAGTTTTTAATGTTTAGTGTGCATGCTGTTGTTTACAGGATTATTAGTGATTTACCATTAATTTTGGGGCACCAACATATTTTTTCCAAATGATACATTTTTAAAGACATAGTAGGTATTATCTCCTGTGTAACTGCACAAACCTCTCAACTCTTAAAAAAATCCTTCACCAACCAAAAAACTTTTACAATGGCCAAGAGCTGAAATTGGCCAAAATGACAGAAATCAATATTTCTGTCCAACATCAACCACTCCATTGCTACCATCAATTACACCATACAAAAGCACATCTTTGCTTCTGTCGGCCACTGCTTGGCTGTTAGTTGATTGTGGCATTGGCCTGAGAAAATAATTATTATCCAACAGCATTTTACGTTGTCCATCGGCTCTTGCTCCACCATGGTGGGTCTAGAGCAAAAACCAATGGATGACTAGTAATGGCCATGTACAACAGCATTACAGATTGCTGTCCACCGCTGCCATTTCCCGACCATGGCATCCAAAACAAACAAGTGATTGACCATTTTTGACATAACCAAGTACATTGTATGTCGGATGCGGCCGAACCTTGTTGTCTATTTGGTTGGTGGTGGCAGCAGTGGTGTAGCCATTCCAAATATTCAACTTTCTTCACCATCATGGTGGTGATGTCATGTTCACGTGCCATTTAGGCCTCGAAAACATGGAGACACCCCTAGGGTGTCATACATTATTGAAAAGGTATTTGCGAGAAGAATTCGATTTGCATTATCAGAATTCTGTACAACAAAAATTGAGCTTAAACCCACCAATTTCTCCTATTCATCAATTTTTGCAAAACAGAGGGAGTAATTGATGATAAAAAATAAAAAGAGATAAAAAGTCAGCTGGGAGGGTTGATGTTAGTATGGTATGGTATGGTATGGTATGGTAGATAGAATAAGGGTAGATAGATAGAATAGTATTGTACTTACTTATGGCACAATACCATAATTATTAAGGTGCCATAATAGGTACCTAAGTACCATACCTACTACTACTGGTTGAATCTGGTTGAATGATACTCGTATTTTTTTGGACAACTATCCTGAAGAGCGAGAGATGATAGAGCCTTGTTTTTAGAGGTAAAAAAGGTAAGAGTAGAGGTGTATGGTATGGTATGGTACCATACTACTGTGTTTTGGCCCTTGATTATTTTATTATTCGTCCCCTCGCTCTTCCTTGCTCCTCGCTCACGACTTGTTTTAATTCGTTGTCAATCTCGCTACCTTGCCGCCACCCGCCGCCTGTTGTGGCCACCTTGTTGATTGCTGAGGGAGTTGTGCATAAGTAATAGTACACTCTATTCGTTCATCTTTCTCCCCATCGGTGGTAAGGTCGCGGTCTTTCGTCGGTCGTGGAATTAATATTTCACTGATACCAGCTGATATCCGATATTGACAGCCAGGCCAACCCGCCCCTCCCCGCTTTGCTCTTTCACGGCCCTTGTCCTTCGTCTCTCTACTTCCTCCATTTCCATTCCCATCTCTAATTGACCAGAGGAAGTGTTGGTGGATTGGCGCCACTTTCATTCCCGGGTAGGTAGGTTGCAGCATCAATCTTTTTTCCACGTTGTATGGTATTATTTGTTTTAGCCCCTTCACTTCAATAAACTAACCTCAAGTTGCTATCGTATTGTCTCGATTTTATCTTGATATTGATCAAATTAAAATAATAAGTGTCAAAAGCAGGTCAAAAGGAGCATCCGATTGGGTGTGGCTTGGTTGGTTGGTCGCTGACTGGTCGGGGGCACATTTTGATTTTGCTCGGTCCATCCTTCCCCAGAGACAAAGTGCACGAACTCGGCAGAAGACTTGAGGTGTTGTTTTCCAAGGAGTGGAAGGCGGAAGTGCTTCCAACGTTTTGAAGTCAGGGGTTTTGTCAGAAGCTAAAACACACCTTCATTGGAAGAGAAAGCTGAATCAAACCTATCAGAAAAACTACCCAGAACCATCAGTTTTGATTTGCCCGTACCTTGTTTCCAGTCGAAATTTTCCTTCGAATATGCTGTAATTCCTACTTGGCGATATTGTGTCATCAGCACCATCTTTTCGGCTGACCATCAAATACCCCTCCATTTCTTTGCCTGTTGAAAAATGGCACAGCAAATTACTCCTAATCAACAACATGTGCGTATGCCTCTCCGACAATTCTTTGTGAAGAGCAAGGCATACTGGCAGAGTTTGGGGCCTCAAAGTCAAGAAAGGAGAGATGCCATCCTAGAGGCCACAACCCTGTCATATTGCATCGCAAATCTCTTGTATCGAGCCAACCGGAAGCATTTGATTGTCAGACCACCGGAGTATTGCAAACATTGCTGTCTTGAGAACTTCCTCGTCCGACTGTCTGTCCCAGAACCCTCAATGCAGAGCACCGCATCAACATGGAAACGTATTGTGGGGGTTGACATGATAGTCCCAAGTTTATCATTGGATTTGATTGCTCCTGCTTTTCTGAACGACGATTTTGGGGGAGAGGACGGCAACGGTGTGGAAGGGCGATATCTGGAAATCAAGTTCAAGCCGTCGCAAGCGCAGGCATCACTGAACGCAATCAACCCAGGTGGTCAATCCGTTGATGAAAGCCTTTGCCACTTGGTTGGATCATTGATGTATGAGCTTTTATCCGGAGAGAGACCTCCACAATCAGACGGGGAGCGAAGCAATTCAAATTGTGATCAAAATGCCGAGGAGCCTGCGAGGAAACGAGCTGCTATCCAGTCAAGTTATTCTGAAACATCTCATTCTCTAGGGCGGAGTTCTGCGCCGTCTGAAAGAGCGCAACAATCTCCAAGTCATGCCTCTGAAGTAAGTGGACCAACCGCCGCATCTCTTCATGGTTTAGGTCTCCCGCGGTCAATCATATTGCTTGTCGACAGCCTTCTCGAGTGTGGAAAGAACAGCTCAGTTCAACCCTACGATTTTCTGAAAGTCGTATGCAAAGACCTTCACAGAGCAATTCTTGATCCAAGTACGTTCCTCTTTCCTCCTCAATTCAGCGAGTTACCTGAGGCAAACGAGAGCATCTGGTTTCGCATGAGAGAAACAAGGCTGTATGGGCGGTCAGAAGAAAAATCAAAAATTCGGGATGCGTTTCTTCGTGCAGCATCAGGATTCAGCGAAGCTATTTTCATCGGGGGGAAAAGTGGAGTAGGCAAGACAAAGCTAGTTCAAAGTGTGGTCGAACAAGTCAAAGCAGTTGCTGGATTTGTTGTCATGGAAAAATTTGATCAAATGGAAAATGGGAGGTACTCTTCAGTGATAACTGCGTTCAACTCGTTATGCTTTCAAGTTGCCGAGAATTGTAGTCGCGAACAACTTCAGAAAATTGCCTCAATGCTCATGGATGAATTCTATTCCGATTTCGCCCTGATGGCTGAACTTCTTCCTGGCGTCTACGCAATTTGCCCACAGTTGAAAAACACATTCACCGTACAGAGCAACTCCCCCATGAACACCCACAGTGTTTGTTTCATTCTTCAACGCTTTGTGAAAGTTGTTTCGAGCAAGGAACATCCAGTTTTGCTGTTCCTAGATGACTTGCAATGGGCTGATGAGCTGTCACTTGGATTGCTTCAATCTGTTCTATTTGACTTAGAAAAGACTAGCTGCTTTTTCTTTGTTGGAAGCTACAGAACGGAAGAGGTTAACTCAGACCATGCCATCTTTAGCATGATTTGCAAGCTAGAAACTTGCGGTGTACAAACGACAAAAATGGAACTAGAAGGACTGGACATCACAGAGCTCAACGAAATGATTGCCGATATTCTGTATATTTTGCCATGTCATTGCTGGCATCTGGCAGATGTGATCTTTCGCAGCACTGAAGGAAATCCCTTCTTTTCATTGATGTATTTGGAATCATTGATCGATAGCAAGTCAATATGTTATAGCCTCAACGAGCAACGGTGGGTGTACGATGTCGATAGAATCCGTTCTGATCCGTTTGCGGGTGACATCATTTCCTTGGTTGCATCAAAGATTAGCGGGCAAAGCATGGAAATCCAGTCAGCACTAAAAACCATGGCTTGTTTTGGATCAAAGATGCAAGAGACTGTTTTAAGTTCTCTAAGTTTGGATCCGCAACATTCAAACATTGTATATCATTTGAACCAAGCTGTTGAAGAGCATTATATTGAGAAGAGTGACTGCTACTTTATGGTGAGTTGTGGAATTGTGCTTTGGGTAGCGTAACTTTTCCTTTTTTAATCAGTTTACCTCCTCAATTATCCAGTTTCAAATGCCTGTTCTCACGTAAAATTGTTTGACCTCTATGTGCAGTTTATCCATGATAAATTTAGAGAAGCCGCATTCTCTCTGATCCCCAAAAATTTGGTTGAGGAGTTCCATTATAGATTAGCAGTGCTACTGCATTCTCATCCTAATGAGCAAAATTCAGATGATGTACTATTTGCAATTGTAGACCAGCTTAAGAGGGCCCCAAGTCTCTTGAATCGGAAGCACTCTACATCGATGAACATACCTGAGCTTTTTGTCGAGGCAGGCTCCAAGGCTTTCAAAATGGCAGATTTTGCACGAGCACAGACTTACTTGAAGACGGCAGAATCATTGCTTCCTCATGACCACTGGAGCAGCAACTACAATCTATGCCTTCGAATGTTTTTGCTACTAGGAAGATCGTGTTATGCTTTTGGCCTCACTGATGAAGCAACAGCTGCCATCGATCAAGTATTGGGAAATGCCAAATGTTTTGAGGACAAGTTGGATGCATATCATTTGCTTGCTAGCATGAGCTGCAGCACTAAAAATTTCGAGGCTGCTTACAAAGCATGCTGCGAGGTTCTCTCCCAGCTTGGTCAAACCATACCAGAATCATTAGATACAAAGGAGGTGGCGGATGAGGTAGGAACCGTGTCTAAACAATTGGAGAACATCTTGGACAAGCATACAATGGAGGAAATGAAAGAAGCAGACGAGAGGACTAAAGTATCTCTCAAATTTTATAGTCTCGCGTGCACTGTTGTCTTCTTCTCAAAACCCAAGGTGCACCCTTTATTTGTTTGCAACATGGTTCAGCTAAGCATAACGAAGGGCGTGTCAGCATTTTCTACAGTTGGCTTTGCGTCGTTATCAATGATTCTTTGCAACAGCAGCAAGTTTCAAAACATTCCGTTAGCGTGCAGAATAGGTCGATTTGCTATGTCGTTCGAGAAAAAGTATATTTTGACAGAGCAGATGCCTCTTCTTGCTGCTGCGTATCATGGCTTTGTGTCACCATTTTCAGAGCCACTACAAACCTGTTCGGACATGCACCGCAGGGCATACGAGGTGGGAATAACAGTCGGGGATATCTCATGCGCATTTCTAAACCCAATGTTATGCACGAGATCAGCTCTGCTCTCAGGCGCCAATTTGAAAAAACTACAAGTAGAAACCAACAAATACTTGAAAAGCGCGATCAAGTTCGGAATCTCTCGAGCAGCGGGCTACATAGAGCTTTTTCGGGATACAATTTCGATTCTCGCTGGCGAAACAACTCCGTCTGGGTCTGGACTAGACAAAGACTCAATGCCACATTTTGCCAAAAACTACTACTTTCATGTTGCAATACGGAGTTTTTGGCTACGTCATCATGACAGGTGCGAACACGCTGCTAAGAATTTTTTGAAAATGGAAAATGTGTCTCAAAACGCGTTCAATGAGAGCGTACTGCTGTTTGTGCAAGGGTTGAATTTACTTCAAATATATAAAGTAAACCGATCCGTAACGATGAGGTCAAGAAGTGAAAAGACACTTCAAGAGTTGAAACGGCTGGCAAAATTGTGTCCGTGGAATTTCAAATGCAAGGCCGCCTTGTTAGAGGCTGAAATTCTTTCCTTTACCCACATGGCTGATAGAGCTGAAGCGTTATACGATAATGCTATCCAATTAGCGAAGAATTCACAATTCGTACATGAAGAGGGACTCGCAAATGAGCTTGCAGCGAATTATTACTTGAAGTCCGGGAAGTCAGACAAGGCTTTGTCGTATTTGAACGAAGCAAAGTTGTGTTACGATAACTGGGGATCTCGAATTAAGGTTGATTATATAGAGAACGAGATCAACAGGATCTGGGGACATGAACTTAATTTTCAGTATTAAACCAAGGTGATGCTCAATTCGAGGGCGGGGAGGGCTGTAGGACTTTGATCTGCTTTGTAGTAGCCTCGGTTGAAAATTTAAAAAGTATACAATCTAGTAAATGAACAATAAATAGCATACCCCAAGCCTCTTTTGACAGCAATATTTTCACCATGACTATTGGCCATTTCTCTTATTCATAGATTGGAATTCAGACCTCCTTTAGTAAAAATTTGGTGTAATTTCATCAAATTCTCTACATTTCAACAGATTTCATTCAGTTTCTCTTCGCTTTGAAAAATTCTCTTGATATACTTATGCTTGTATGGCAATTTGTTCACCTTTCAAATAAACACAGCAACACCTCTAATACTGACAGGTACGCATTCATTTGATTTTTTTCATCTTGTGAGTGTTTCCAGCACTTTAAAAATGGAGGCTTGTTACGATAAAATAATGTATATTCCATCTTCGATATTCCAAGCTGTTCTTCACTCCAAGTTCCAAAGCCAATCTGCAAGTTTGATGAAACTCTACTATGGTACTCTTTGAACTGGAAAGTCATGATAACGCGTATGTATGGAATGAGGATTTTGGTAATTTGTTACAGATCTATTGTTGAAACATCTCTTATTCCTTTTACTTGTCATTGATTCATTTTTATGGAGATCATCTCCCCTGCCAACCAGAATTCATGGTATCAATGGAAAACTAATGATTGTAAGTGCATACTGGTGAAGTAACAAAGAAAAAAATCATCATTGAATGAAAGTACAACATTGCATAAATTAAAGTGTTAAATTTAAGTTGAAAATCAAGTAAATTTGCCTACTGTTGATTTTGAGTTTTAAATATATGACCACTTCTACTTTATGCTGCAATTTTCTTTTTGTAATCCCTTCTTTTTGACTTTACTTTTTCTCCCAAGCCATTGAACTTCAAGCTCTGCAATTTCAGCCAACATACAAAAATGTTAGCAACAAACTTTGTTTATACACTATATTTGGCAGTATAAACGTTTGTATTGTTTGGGGCACCATTTACAGTCAAGGCTCAAACTTGCCATATTACATTTCAGTAGGGATGAGATGTATTTCGATTATTGGGGAGCTCATATCATTCAGAATTTACAAAAAAATCCAACTTATGATTGATTTTTGTGCAATGCATTTTCTAACAAGCTTTTTTAATATTTGTTTGTTGCATGTTGGCTTAATTTTAAAGTCAGAGGCAAAAATAACTCTTATAGCTAAAATTGATAGTGGCCATTGTAGAGATGTGCACATCGTGTGAAGTTTTTGTTTGCAGATGTCTCAGCATTTGAGCAAGTACCAGTACAAAAGTCTTGAGTTGAACTAG
>JALLOT010001386.1:0-15180 GCA_036939595.1 Thalassiosira livingstoniorum | reverse complement strand
TGCCAATACTGGTATATCTTCTCTCTGATGTCATCAAAAATTCTTGCAATCAATAGCCAACTATGATCCAAACTAGCCATTACCAGACTTCTTTGTTTATTATATTGACATGAACACAATCCTATGTCTTGATCAAATTGTTTTTGGAGAAAAAACTTTTCTTTAAATCACCTGTAAATGATTTTAGGATCAATTGCATGTCCTGATGCCCATAGCACCTAGTTAGACAAAAACTCATAACCTATTTTTATAATCTTTGAAGCAAGTTATTGGACATAAAGTAAAAATGGCATTATCTTTTAGACTCCTAATAGTACTGAGTCTTGTCACTCATCATTCATCAAGCTAGATGCAGTGTGGCAAAAAAATTGTGTTGCAGCAGATGCTTGCACATGATCCAGAATAACACATGCATAAGTAAAAAGATGATACTTGTTTCTAAGTAGCAAACAAATCAAGGGGTGAAAAAGACCATGTTCTTGCATCTCTTTCCCAGTGTCCACTTCTCATGCTGTCTTCAACCCATGACCTCAAGTTCATCAGCTACTCAAGATCATTAGTGCTAGCAGCTGCACAATCCTGACTCTGTTTGACCTTGTAATTGCACTAGCTTATCCACTACATCATCAAAAGCAGCCATCCACTGCCATTACCCTTCCAAAATGACTTGGCAAGATATTTCAGTATTTTTTTGACAAGGAAAACTTTCTTTGATAATTGTAGATAGCATCATTGGAAAGATCAGAACAAAATAGATTTTTTAGGTACGGTCCACTAATTTGATCCTTTCTTTAGTTGGATTCTAGAATGACAGGCTTTGTCCAGCCAGACCTTATATAATATGATTCAAAAATTAAAAGGCTACTTGGGATGATAACATGGGTTTAATGCACTTGTTGGTTTATATAGAACTGTAAAGATAGTGTTGAAGCATTCTTCCATGGTTGGTAAGTATTTGAAACAATGAACTGCTCTAAACAGTTACTAGTAGCTTTAAAGATAAACAACCCTGAAACTTTGCACTAGAAAGATTATATTTTACTAATAAAGTAATAAGTGTAAAATTAGTTTTGTATTAATTTAATGTGGCAAACAAAAATGTGAGATGAAGTCAAATATGGTCCAAACTTGTAATACCAGAAGCAGATAGTGATGTTCACAATAAGAATAAATATATTCAATTACCATCATAATATCTATCATAAATTCATTTCATTTAGGTTCAAGGAAAGTTACTACTTTTGTCAGTGCTGATTCTTAATTTTAATAGTAACAGCATTAATTCAAAAGAAATTTTCTTAAACCATAATCATAAATTTACTCTTTTTGTGTTATTTTAATAAGGTATCATGCAGAGGAGACAGGAGACAGGATCATCTTATTTCTGTTGGCTTGTCTAAGATATTTTTTGAATATATTCTGACTGACTGCTTAGTACTGATATTAATATTAATGCTAATCCTCCTTCAAAAATGGAACATTTCACATTTCAAACATAAAGTGCATAAATGGATACCACAATTCAATGTTCAAATCCAAATAAAAAAATACTTGCTCCATGTTGATGTGTCTTGATCAATAAATCATTGATCTTTGCTAGCATTTAGTTTTAAAGTATTTCCAGCCCCATAACTGTAAACATTACCATGATAATAACAAGGGATTGTGTTGAAAGCATTATAAAATACATATTTGATCTGTCGAGTCAAGTTGAAACCATAAAATGTGCCACTAGATTGACCTCTCTTGGTACATGACAAGAGTCTTGTTGTGTTGTATTAATCATGATATGGGTATGGGCTTTTTATTCCATTGTAGCAGAGGGTAACTTACACAGAAACAATAAGAAGTAATCATTGTACTTGTCTTTTTTACATTGTCTCAAATAATATCACAAGCTGCTACATGTAGGACTGACATGAGATACAATGTTTTATGGGGACCAAATTGGTATTTTCATAGTAATTGTTCAGAATGGCTGGATCTACATTATTTTACACCACATAACCATCAAAATGTAAAAATATTTTTTCTGTTGCTTCATCTCTCCTCAGTATTGATTTACTAACATTAAGTGTTATCAAAATGATCTGACAATGTGAAATGTGCCTGTGACTTGATTATCCGGATTAAGTTTCCAAATTCTTCTCTTGAAATTAAATTCTATGTGTGCATTCTGATGACTTAGGGAGTAGGCGTAACAATAAGCTGTCATAGTGAAGGTAAAAATAGTAGTTTGGAATTCAAACAATACATAAGGATTCAACCTGTGATAAAAATATTTGTTGGTGATAATAGTGATAACTTATGGTTGATATTATCATTGCTTCTAAGTTGTTTTGATATCAAACAATGCTGAGATTCAAGTATTTTTTGCCATATTTTTTTGTTTTTAATATTACATGTTATACATATCCATTTAAATTTTATTTTCAGAAAACATGAAAAAATATCAATATTGTTTGTGCTATTTTTTCCTCCAAAAATTCTCAAAAATTGAATGAAAATCAGAGCTCCTGCTCCATGCTGGGGCTGCAATGTTTGTCGTTGTCACCAGGATTTCTCTCACCATCATCATGGATCCACATACTATACCATTCAAAAGTGATCAAAACTATTCAATTTATTCTCTATGCCATCAAAGAAGAAATCATAAGAATGATAATCACTGAAGGGTTTCTTGATTATAAGCAATCAATCATCCCTTCAAACTCTGTTTTTTTTTTTGGAAAATCCAGTATTGAAATCAAGCTATGGTGAATTGCTTGAAAATATTATTTTTAATCAATACTTGATGAATAAATGAGACAGACTATTAATGTCTGATGCCAACTTGGCCGAAGCATCTTCCAAATTAAAAGTATGTTACCATTACCATAAACCACATACATCAAAGCTACAAGCACTGCTTGAATTTCAGTAATACAAGGACTACAAATCAGGAGAAAACATTTGTGAGTGGGCTGCCTCAAATCACAAATACCACTTGCCAAATTACAAATGAAAGAATTTTGTACTTTTAATTATATGGCATTTTTTTGTATGTTGAACATGTTTTGAAGTGTTATTTTGGTAAGCTTAGTGAAAAGTAAGACAGTCAGGTGCCAATCAGGCAGATTTTTGACACTAAGTTTTCCATCAGTAATATTTGACTTCTGTGTATCATTGGATTGATATTTAAGTGTTTCTCAACAATGTATGCTACACTAATTACAATTAAGTGGTTTTTAAAAATTATGAACCTGCAAAGGTTATACTTTGCTTAGCTCAATGGTCAATTGAACTCAAAAATAAAAATGTTACTGCCATTTAATAAAATAATAATTCTACAATATATTTATTTTTGTTTATTTCACAAGTAAATTTGTTTGAAAGATACAAAAGTACAATCTTGGAAACAACATCAAACATCACAAGCTTTCTGTTTTATACTATGAATTTTTTTTTGAATAATTTTAGCTTCATTATTTGACAAATTTTGAGCAATCCAGAATAAAAAATGGAAATTGCAAAGTTATGTTGCTTATGTCACTAGAATATATCTTAGTTCCATTGAGAACCAAAAAAGTTCTTCCAAGCTTCATGAGAAAAGCAAAGTATAGGCAGATGATTTGGAATCTGCCTAATTGGTAACCAAATGGATTGAAAGAAATCAGCATCCCAGTCAAGCAGATGACAACTAGCTACAATATATCCTTTATCAAACAAAGGGAGTACATGTGGTACATAATATCTTTTATAAAAAAGAATCTGAACAATATTGCAGGATTGAAAATTCTCTCCCATAAATTGAAAAAGGTACATACTGTTTTAGGACTAAATATAAACTTCTGTCACTGATCTATTTTGTGCTTATTCAATTTGATCTACTAAATCTTCCAAAATACAATGACATAACTAATGACAACCAAATGGTGCTAATCAGTAGTACCATACAAAATGATAACTTTTTCAATTTGCAAGTATGGTAAGAAGGTAGGGATATGTTATTGTGTATTGCATGTATTGTTATTTGATGGGGGGTGGGCGGGTTTAGTGTATCATCATTGATTTCCAGTACCTGAATACTTGTGTACTATCCAGGATCCAGGTTGCACGGCATCATATCCTCACTCTTTTTGTTCCACACCACATACAATCAAAAACTTCTATTCTGCACCAATGCATTGCAAGGTTCACTTTCAGACTGCCCCTCCATCATTCTTCCCTCAAAAATCACTTTCATTTTGCTATTTTCTATTGTGTTTTTTTTAACTAAACCCCCATTGTCAAATTCAAAACGATACTAGAGTTCACATAGCAGCTTTGAGACAGATTTGATTTAGATTATTTTGTTAGAACCTGCAAGGATGACATCAAGGCCTACACCAACATCCTCAATCAAAGTACAATGATGATGCATTTGATAAATTTCTGTAATCTACTGTTCAAATTTCTAGTTTATACATTATGTTATGGTAACAAATAAATGTTAGAAGTTAGAATTAACTGAATCACTCAACATTGACAACAATAATATTAGCAATGCTAATGTAAATAGCAAATTAATGTAGACACATGAATTACAGATAACTGGGGGCACTCCAATTTGCAACAACCATCAAGTGAGAAATTTCAAAGAAACCTGCCATTTTTTCATTTTGTTCAAAGTGCAAATCCTTACCCAATCCAGCAATCATAACATCTTGTCACCAATGCAGAATACTGATGTGGCTTGTTGATATGAGCAATTAAAAGCACAACGGCAATTGTGATTCAATTGTAGTGTGTGTGACAGTACAGAGAAATTGCAGTTGGAGGGGATCAGAACATCAATTTCAGTTGTTAGAAATGCAATGGACATGATGGCAGTCAATGCATGGTCAGTAACAATGTATAAGCATCTGTTAGACAGAATTCTATTGTATTATTTAGCTAGTTAGTACCAATTCAGTTACTCCCCAAGGTTCTTTGGATCAATTACTGTCACCCAAGAAACCATTCAACCCCCCTTCTTTCAATGTTTCATGTTATCTGAACAATTTGTCCATCAAAACTGTCATCACTCTCAAGGTTACATCAATACCAGCAACTTCCTAACTTTCATTTTCAATCACACATACATCACATCACCACCCTTGTTACTGTTGTAATGATGTTTTGTCATGCCCCAAGATATTAGGGATCCATATGGTCATTAGTAATGTGTTCCTTGTCCCATTGTCTGTGGTGGATTGCAGGGCCACTGGTTCTACTTCATTGTGTATACTTGTAAAGACTTTAATGCCCAGCAAATTGTGTATTGAACATCTGCGATGGTGATAGAAGATGTTACCATTCATTTAGTTCCCCAAGTTTTGTTATTGTTTTCTATTGCTACACTCTCCCCAGCTGATGCTTCAAAGGGATGTCATGCTTTTAACAAACATCCATTTATTAGCTCACAGTCCAATTGATTGACAATGAGGAGTGATCTGGAGTTCCACTGAAGTTGATACTCTTGCAGCATTTTATGTATCCACAAAGCTTCAACAACACCAAAACACACAATTGCCATCATTGTTTGGTGTTTATTTTTGTTGCCAACTACATGACAAGGGACAAGGATTTTTATGTTTTCTCTAATGAAACTTTCTTTGAATCAAATTTAATGCGTTTCATAGAACAGCAAATAATTATTTAGAAAACAAAAAACTGCACTAAGAATAAGCAATTTTAATTTATCAAACAAGATGAAGATTAAATTAAATTTTACATTATTAATATTAGCGAAATATATGTTTCAATGAATTGTTAGAATTGAATCTTTGTCGCAGTCTTACCACCACTGTATTTGTAATTGTATTCATATTAATTTATCAATGCACTTGTACAATATTGAAATTTTACTTGAGTTTAGTTCATGAATTTATTAAACATATCATCACCATGAATGCATGCAACAACATCCAACCCACTGTGAACGCCACATCATCAATGCTCAACAAGGTCATTGAATATAAAACATCTGAAGAAGTATCAGAAACTCACACCTTATGATGATGATTCAACATCAAATGAGGCAATCACCATGTACATTGCTTCATCACAATGGTCTCCATCATCATGTGTGGTGCGCCAGCATGATTTATTGGTGGCATTACCCATATGATATTGCTGTGCTTACATCTTCAGCACTGCCATGGTTCATTTTTGCAGTGGCAGCATTTCACACACAACAATTTGAGTTTGTCTTTTGTGACTTATGCATGCAATGTTGCTGTTGCTGACAATTACTCTCCTCAGTATGGCACGTAATTTATGTCTGCGTTGTTGCAATGTTGTGTGCAGATGGTAGAATATCAAAATAGCATAGTAATACATCTTTCTTCTATGATACTCAATGGTTTGAAGATTCTTCGGAGCAGAGAGAATGCGAGCTAAATACTTCATGTAAAGAGAGGGGGTGCTTAGGTACCTAGGTACCTAGAGAGAGAGCATTGTTTTCTATTCTTTTCTTCTATTGTTTTATTAAAACAATTCTGCAAGAGATATGGATGGATTCTGCCTGTTTGATTCTGTCTTTTTATTTCTTGGGTCAACTTGGGGATTTGATGTTGATTGGGCGATCGATCCAGCGATCGATCCAGCGATGATTGATGATATCTAAGAATCCCCAGTCCTAGACTACTACTGCCATGGTGGCGTACTAGACTAAGATAGATAGGGGATAAAGTACGTATTACGTATTACCTATCTATGTAGGCTAACACCCCCCCACAATGCATAAACTCCCAAGTATGCATTGTCACAACGCCAGCACCGCAAGGTAGTCTGAGACAAGTTTCGCTGCCGCTGCTGCCGCTGGTAGGGGCGGTGTATATTCAGGAGGAAAGGAGATAGACTGTTGTTGTTCTGCCTCCTTTGCTCCCAGGACAAGTCCAGCCAATCGTTTGTAAGCCGGGGAATAAGCTGGCGGAACATGTCCTAAAATGTAATCATTATGACGATGGTACAGAATCCGACCATTCGGTTTTGTCATGTTATCAGCCATATTGATAGACGTATCAATCCGCTCAAGGCGCACCAAGTCTCGTTCTACCCATTCGCAAAGAGCAAAGTATTTAATGTCAATATGGCGGGTGCGAGGTGTTGGCTTTTGCGCGTTGGCCATCGCCGTGCATGCATCATTGTCTTCATACCCGACTGAAGCGGCCTTTTGGGGTATGCCAAGATCCCAAAGCACACTGCGGTTGTATAAAAGCATCTTACCGAGGTCAGCTGCCATCATGAATTCACCCTCGGTGGAAGATTGGGCAACCGTGGGCTGCAATTTAGCCTTGTATCCAATGGTGCCACCTGCAAGTCTCACACATGTGCCACCAAACGAACGACGAGTGAGAGGACACGCTGCCCAATCAGAATCAGCAAAACCATGTGCAAACAATGGTCCGTGCTCTGGGTGTTGTTCAACCAACAGATCCGCCAGACAGCTATTGATACGAGGTGGGTCATGGAAAGGTAGGACGTCATTTTCACATGGGCGCCAATAATGGATACCATCATCCCGTGTAACATATAAAAATTTCAAGAGATGACGGATGGCGTGATAGTGGATTTCCGCTGGCTTGGCGCTGGATTGGGCGCACTTGACAGTGGCGTAAGAGACGTCTGGTCGGCATGTCGTCATAGCGTAGATGGCCTCACCGACCCCATTCCTGTATCCCAAGCCCATGGACTTCTTGAGGCGGTCTTGTTCCTTCGGGTCATCTGATCCCACGGCCGTAAGCAGTTCTTTCATGAAATTGGGACGAGTGGGGAGAGGGAGTGGGCGATCTGCCGTCAACATGATATTCGGCATCCATGTCTCGAGATAGGGCTGCGCCACCTTTTCAAGATATGTCTTGCAATAAATTTTGATGTATTCCTTGGTTTGGAGGACATCAAGCCCATTGAACATAGTGACTAAGCCCTGACGTTTGATGGGGATGGATAGGGCATCATCAATTTGATCCAGTAAAATCTCTGCAACAAGAGCCGTGGCAGTTGCAATAGCAAAGTCGTCAACCTGCCGTTTAAATAAGACCCGATGATGGTGGATGATCCCTGAATATAAGCAAGGCTCATGAACGGTAGGTCGAAGGCCCAAATGTTTCAGAATCTGGTCGGCATGTTTTTCCCACAGCCTCGGGGCCTCAGGGTGGCCTTGCATAGCCCGTTGAACTGGAATCACCGCACCGTCTGGTATGGGAGGTCGGCCTTTGTGGTGGACCCACCAAGCTTTAAAAGCCTTGTCGGGCCGGATGTAGAAGGCTTGTTTGGGAGGTGGGGCCTCGCCAAACGCGTTGCTCACATCTGCACCGAAGATGAGCAAATTTTCCGCGGCGGCTGCAGCATAATAGAGCCGTGAGCTGGATTGGTCCACACAATTCGCATAAGTGTGATCCAATACTCTGACTTGTCCACTTCGCGTTGATCCGTCACAAGCACACCGTGCCTTCTTTCGCTTGTCCAAGGGTTTTTCGGCGTAAGTCCACACCAAGTTGAAGATCGCCGCCTCATCTGCCACCATAACTGGGTCCCCGAACATGTACTGTGTTTCGTACTGGTCTAGCTGGACCCACTCGGCCTTCTCCCATTCTGGCCAGTCCTCCTGCTTGAGAAGCTTGCCCCTCGTCAGTTTTGTGGCCTTCGTCTCATAATACAGAACACCACCTGACGCCTTCACCGTAAATGAACGTGGTTGTCGTGGAAGGTGAGTCTTGTGATCTCGCAGCCATCTCGTGTTCAATTGGTCCAGCGTGACTTGTGGTACCCCGTCATTAGTGAGGCCATGTTTGATCTCAGGATGGGCACAGAGTAGAGGGCAGTCAACGACGCCTTGGTGGACAGTCGAAGCTATAGCTTTTTGTAGGTCCTCTTGAGTAGCAATGGGAATGTTGTTGACTTTAATGAGCCATGCCCCTCGAAGCCGAGACCTCCATCGCGGTATGCGAGCTGCTGGTGTGGCCGAAGCCATGTCCTGAATGATTAACCGTTGATTCTGTTGATCACACAGAAGGCCTGCCGTAGGATGATCATCCAGCTTAAAAAGACGGAGTCGAAGATTCTCTTCAAATGCATCATTATACGGAGATGGCGATAAGTAGATCGTCTCCACATCCTGTTGACCAATGGAGAATTTCACCATACACTCATGGTCATCCGAAGGAAATGGGAGGACAGAAGGTCCAACTACTGAAGCAGCTGCGGCTGCCGGAGGATGTGCATCTAGAGGTGCCGGTGTGAGCCGTAGGGGAAGCGGTGTCATTGTACATGCTGCAGGGACTCCGCCAGGGTGCTTCGTAGGCACTGGTGGGTAGGCAGCGCACGGAAGAGGGTGGGCCAAAGGAGCCGTAGTGAAATCATCCTCCGCCTCAAGCCCCAGGTCGTACAACAGTTGTGCCGCTGGTGGGCGACGTGGTTGAAGGTACCACGCCTCATCGAACACAGCGTGGTGGCTGTGTTTCGTGACCCCGGAATCTAGGTCGATGTAATTTATATTCTGATCTGTTGCCGTGTATCCGATGAATATTCCACGGAAATCATGGCGGTCCAGTTTCGCCCTGCGGTGGCCCGTCCTCTTGACACAGACTCTCGACCCAAACAGTCGCAAGTACTTCAAATTAGGGCGCTTGCCGTACCAACCCTCAAATGGAGTACGTTTAGTGATGGCATGTACCCGCCGGTTATGGACAAAAGCCGCGTGGAGCAAAGCCGAGGACCAGTAGATTGCGGCCAAACCGGCACCATAGAGGAGGGCCCTCACTGTCACCGCAACAGTGTCATTCCAGGTCTCAACCCCGCCATTTTGTGAAGGTGAATCCGCCCCAGTGGGCTCCACAATGTAATTGAATTCATCCAAAAGAACGCGGCGTAGTTCCTCCGACTTCGCCAATTCTCCACCGTTATCGCAACGAAATTGACCACCCTCTTTAAGGCCAAAAGCTCTCATAAACCATCTGAGGATGTCAATCGGAGGCTCCTTGGATTTGCATAAGAAGATCCAAATAAACCTTGATGCCTCGTCGACAATGGCCAAATAGGCATTGTACCCATCATAAGATTGGACAATCCGATCCGTAGCCGGGTCAGGTCTTTTATAATCCATAGTAGAAGAACGAATAAACCCAAAATCACCAAAGAAACGTTGGCCTGCATGTGTCGCCTTTTCTGGGTCCCGTCCTGCCGCCTGACGTCGGATCCGAGCCTGCTCCTTGTGATCTATAAATCGAAAAGGATGCCAAGTGAATTGATTGGGTACCCCATCTGCATGTTGTGCAATCATGTCCAGCTGCCACTCGCCGCAAAATCCAAGCCTAGCAGCCCACAACTCCGCCTCCAGTTGTCTATCCTTGGTGGTAGCATGATGTCTCACTCTGGACCGTGGCACTACTTCTGGTGGCTCCACCGGACCCTGGGCTGGTGTGGTCTGCACCTGCGCTATGTGAGGAGATTGAGGAACCTCCATGGTCGGACGATGATCCACCGTGAACTCCTCAATGTCACAATAGTATAAGCCGTCCCTAAACTGGAGGGGTAAAGACATGACCAACTCGTCCTTGTCATTGTAAAATCGTAGAGATCCGCCGCCTCCATTCTTCGCCCCTTCCTGCTGCCACCGATGCAACTCAAGGCTGCCATCTACGATGGCCTGCGGTGACATAATCGTATCTTGAGCCGCTGCATTAAGAAAGCATACCTGCAAGAAAGGATCACCATTTACACGCCGTAATGGGAGCAGACCCCTGTGAGTACATAAAGATTCTTCCTGGATCTGGGTCTCTCCCTCAAGGGCCAAGCCAACGGCGAACGGCTCGATCGGTTGAAGATCGAGAAGGAGATGGCGGAAGGGAGTAATGCACAAATTTGCACCTGTATCGGCCAAAGATTTATTCCTTGTGGAAGGTTGCTGTAGACGGAAGCAACGAACTCGATCGTCCACCCCGATTGTCCTGAAACACCCAGCCACTCGGACCACTGTGTCAAAACGGGCATAAACGTCCTCCACATCATTGTGCCATTGGTAGTCCTCTTCCAGCACCGGTTGGTCTAAGTCAGGGTCACTCAGTAGATCAAAAGTTGGTGAGGGATCGGACCAGACGTAATCCTCCAACGAGCCTGGGGGTGGGACCGGTATATTTGGTTTTGGTGGTGGGCGGTCAATCTCCAACGTGTGTGGTATATTTGGTTTTGGTGGTGGCCTGTCCGCTATCACCGTGTTGGCCCATCGGCCCGCCGGGCAAGGATCCAAGAAATCCAAATCCTCCACAGATTCTTCAGTCGTATCCCATGAATCCACTGAAGAACTGTCGCTGGAGCTGTCATCCTTGTGCTTTGTGCGACAAAGTAACGCGGGCATATCGGCAAAAGAATCATCCTCATCCTCTTCAACCAAGTCCAATACGCTAACCTCTGCTGCCTTTGGAATTCGTGATGCAAGTGGTTGAAGGATGGAGGTATGTAAGTCATGTGCTACTGGGGTGGGAGGTGCAATATCTTCCATATCCTTTTGTCGGAGAGTCATCTCTTCATTCAAGGAGTGGTCGACGCCGTCAAGTAAAGTAGGGGAAGCACATGAAGGAGCGGGAGCCAGTGGCTCTCACTCCGAAAGGGAGGGTTCGGGCCAGATTGTCCAATCGATTTCTTGTTCAATCTGGTCCGGAGAAAGCCCACTATCGGCAACATATGCCATCAAAACCTGTCTGGGCTTTCGTTGAGGCCTATCCAACACCTCAGAGTACTTCTTACACCAGCTATCTTCGACCTGCGCACAGAGATCCGCATTAAAGTCACTCTCCATATACCGCTTGAGCCATAGCGCCATAGCCAACTGGTCACATGTGTTGGCCGTATGGCCCCGACGTTTACAAGCGTCACACTGTTTGGAGGGGTCAAAAGCCCGTCGGCGATTCGGTTTCGGCTGGCGTGGCTCCTGCCGAGGTGGCCTAGCCATAGAGCGTGGAGGGCGGGAGTCCCTAGAGTGATTGGAATTGAATGGTGGGGCCGTAGAACGAGCCACCACCGCCGGGTATCCCTGAACATGTGTGCCGTCCACTTCCCCCATGTCTGGCATAGTGTCATCTGTAGTCAACGTCGAAGGAGTATGGTTAGTGTTGGTGGAATCAACCATTTTAACCCGTGGGGGCCGAGCCAAGTCCACATCTCGCATAAAAGACTTCATCGTCTCAGAAATCCGATCTGCCAACGCATCCATTGAGTACATTGGGGGTAAACTCCCATCATCAAATTCATCCCGTTGGGAATCGAGCGAGGTCTGCAAACTGGACACAACACTGAGATATGACGGCTCATCTATGGCCCTCAAGAACATTGAACTCTTCTCCCTGGAAGTGTAAAGTTGACCACGTTTTCGTAGAAGACGAAAATATAAACTCATGGCCTTCGCAAAGGCGAAAACATTGCGAGAGTCACACCACAGTGGCTGTCGGATCTCCATCGTAAGGTGAAATGCCGGGACTGTCTTTGTCAAAAGTCTCCAAAGTAATTTATATCCATCTGCTCCATCATTTTGGATAAACCCAATACAGGCCTGCAAATCAGGATCAGACGGTGGGAGTAATGGTGTCACCAGGTTGAACAGTGCCTCCGCCATAGGGAAATATTTGGCCGAGCCAAGACCC
The DNA here is from genome assembly GCA_036939595.1 of Thalassiosira livingstoniorum. Taxonomy (NCBI): domain Eukaryota; phylum Bacillariophyta; class Thalassiosirophyceae; order Thalassiosirales; family Thalassiosiraceae; genus Thalassiosira; species Thalassiosira livingstoniorum. The sequence continues at coordinate 2,539 of JALLOT010001386.1, read as the reverse complement.
GGTGGACACAACCCGAGCTGAGCAAATCGAAGTTCTACCGCATCGAATGGAGTGAGGGCCACATTGTGTGCCACCAACCGGTATTGAAGGTAAGTGTAAAAATCCACAACTGCTTCCGGGCCCACTGATTGAAGGACTCGAAATTTGGTGTGATCCTCCAATGACTTCAGCACTGGACCCGGTGGGTCCTTACGAGCCCAGGTGGACATCACAGCATCATGGACCCTGATGATGGTGCCAAACACCTCTACATTCGTGTATCCAATTTTTGTGAGTGTGGCATCGTCCAACTGCTGTACCCCATCCTCCCCCAAATGATAAATATCTGGGGCGATGGCCAATGAAGCTGGGTTCCCTGTCGGAGACGATGGCGTTGCCTGCCGAGTCGATTGTGGCGTGGAGGTAGGGAATTGGAATTGACGTGTGGGTTTAGAACGATTTGGTGCCTGGTTGGCACGTACATCTTGGCCTGAGTAAGCAAAACTGGACCGTGGAGCTGTTGCGGTACGGTTCAGCTCCTCCGCCAGGCCCTGTGTTTTACCATTTATCGCCGGTCGAAGATCCTCCTCGAGGCGTTCCAACGCCGTTTTGTGCCGAGTAGGGTCCACTCCTAAAGGCGTTTCCCCCACCGATGTAGAGAGCCCATGCCCTTGTATGGGGCGGGTGCTGTCCAGCAGATGGGCGTATTTCTGATCCACAGCCGCCAGGATCTTATCCACGGCCTGATCAAGACTGTGATCCAACTCTTTTCTATCCACCGATTTCCATGTCTCCCGTTCTTTATCCACGACCTGTACAATGCGGGTGGGCAGGTCATTCATCACCAGCCGTTCAACCTCAGCCTTCACCACCGGTGTCAATTCCTGCCGCAACTCCTTCATAGCATTCTCCAAAACCGTTGCAGAAATCTCCGTCACGTCAATGGAGCCGCCCGGCCGGCCTAGTTTCTCAACAGAAGCTGTAGTCGTCTCCTCTATTTTCCCAACAGAAGATGTGGTAGTCTCCACAATGGTCCCAACAGACGCGTTGGTAGTCTCCTCAATTTTCCCAACAGAGGCGTTGGTAGTCGCCTCTAGCTGTTCCAACGAAGATGTCATCAATTCTTTTGCATCCTCATTGACCGAGGCCCATGTAGCGTCTACCGAGTCGAAAATCTCTTGTTCACACGTCTGTAGTTTCTGGAACGTTGCATCATATAAGTCATTTACCTCCTTTGTGTAGGCGTCAATCATCCCAGCTTTGTTGCGTACAGCCTCCTCGATGTGACCGTCTACAAAATTGTGTAGATCTCTCTCCGTAGGCAGCTCTTGTAAGAGGCTCTCCACTTGTTCCTTGGACTCCAACATTTCCTCGCGTATAGTCTTAACCACTCTGGCAGCCTTCTTAGTTTCCTGCCACATTGCCATAATCGAATGTTGTTGAGACTCCATTCCTAATTCTTTCGACTGCACCACCTCCAGCTTGCCACAAGCATCATTGTATCGTGACTCTGCCAGTCGGAAGCATCTGCGCGCCTCTTCTGCTGCCATTTCTGCAGTGATTTCTCGTCGCCGTGCCTGATGAAGATCGTTTAATGCCACTCGCATAAGGTCCACACAAGCGTCCTTATCCGCCTGTATCGGAAATTGAATCTCCTGAATTCTCCGAATAGCCGCCCTTGCCTCTGGATCCTCCACATCAAGGGGGCTTCCATCTGACTCCAACGAATGTTGTCGTGGGGAAGTGATCGGAAAGGTACCTATCTCCTCATTCCCCTCAGCATGCCAAAGATGTTGCAGCTCCTTCGACGCTGTCTCCAACTGGTCATCCTCCACCGCGGCATCATCGTCGTCTTCTCCTTTTCCATCCGGCCCCACCGTTGTGGGAAGTTCAGCCATATTTTGTACCTCTGCCGTCGACTCGTGCAATGTATTCTCCATGTCCAGCACTGTCTGAGCAACCCCCTGGACTGCCTCATCAGTCGATGTCTTCTGCAATTCCTCAAATAGCTCAGATCGACGGGATCGAGCCGAAGGGTGTGAGGTATTCGAGAAAATCGACAACTCCTTTGATTTTTCTGATGCATCATCCCCCCCATGTTCCACAGAACTTTGATTCGACGCCGATGATCGAGACGCCAAGTCCTCAAACCTATTTCTGGTGTGTGCCTGCATGGCTTTTATCACCGGCTGCACCGTCTGCGCCGGGCTCGTCCGTCGTGGTTGATGCCATGCTCTCTCATCTCGGGGGGAAGCCCCTGCCATGGGTGATGTTGGTGGTGTGGGAAGGCCCTGTAGCCGTTTTCTAGCCACAGTAGACATAGGATTCGTGCCGTCACGGAATCGATTGCTTGTACGCCGAGACGATGGCATCATCGACGTCAAGGATGATTGACGGCGTCGTCGCGTGGCACCCTCCCTGCCAGTTGGTGGATCAACTGCTCTGTGCGACATTGCCGCAAGGAAGCTTCACCTGTGGCCCCCTTGGGACACTCCTTGATGTTATTGCTTGCTGCCCCTTCAATTGGCGCCGCAGGCGAAAATTTTTGAACTCGTAACCT
>JALLOT010001385.1:0-15181 GCA_036939595.1 Thalassiosira livingstoniorum | reverse complement strand
AGTTGGTGACATGCATTCATGTCAATGAATGCAAAACTGAGACAGAGATGAAAGTACGGTGGTGCAAGACGTACAACCACCTGCATTGTCCACTAGAGAGAGAAGGACTGTTTCCTGCAGAGTCTGGGTTTGACTCCCATTGGCAGTGTCAATGGAGACATTGCATGGAGAGAGTTTGCCAGCAAACAAGGACTTGTCATTACAAAGATGACCAGTCACGCTGTTATCACACACCTAGAGTGAAGTATCTGAGTCAAAAAGATGCGAGTAGGGTGCTGTCATACTCCAATGGAATCATCGTAAAGACCTGAATCAAACAATCAAACAATCAAACAACAAAGAATATTTGCCTGGGTTGAATTCAACAACTCCCTCATTTCAAACATTCCCAAAAGTTGAAGAAGGTGGAAGAACCTTGGCAGGTGACAAAGGAGAGGGGACATCTACTCCATGCGTCACTGAAAAATCATCATTCAAAGCCCATTGTGGTAGAGAAGATGAAATATCTGATTGCCATAAAAGATGCTGATGATCCATTTGTGTGTGACATTTGACATATTCCTGCAAAACGAGAAAAATCCCATGAAAAAGAAGGCGTAAATGAATCCAAAGAACAAGGTGGCAAACAATAAGAGCCGAGATTGTACCATCTGGTGGCTTCCATGGGAGGTGAATGTAAACTTTGTAGGCAACCAACAGACAAAAATAAACAAAGTATGCTGTCAATTGTTGTATTTCCAAAATAAGGTCATTGCCAAAAATGCCAAGCACATGCAACAAATACTTGGATGTTGAGTATTCACTGAGCACATTCAAATGTGATGCACAAGGTTTGAATTAATATATTTTTTTTCTGAATGGAGTGCTGATGTTCTTTCCTGCTGTGGATGCATCTGACGTTGGACCCAGAAGGAACTGGTGAACCAAGGATAGTGAGGGTGGACCGGCCCTTTGGATCAGAAAAAATTTTCCAATAGAAACTAGGCCAGAATGCCAAAGCATTGATGAATGGTCGTCCAGCTTCAATGAATAAATAAATCAATCAAAGAAAATACCCAAAATAGTATCCAAACAATGAACCCAAGCCATAAAATTAAATCCTTAAATAGAGAGAGACCGATGTAGTCAAAAATGGTAGAGTAGCACCAATGAATAGGACAAAGAATGAAGAATAGGAGAAGGTAATGTAGAAATTTGGGAAGGTCTAAGGCCAGCCAAATGGAAATAAAAACCAGGGAAATTATTTTAGCCATCAATGGTAGATTCCCCCCTAGCTCAGGGCCTAGGCATTTCCCGGTTCCTTCATTGAATTTTCCCAAATAGTCTGGAATGCATTTTCAGAAATTCCTGTCTTGGAGACCATAGCATTACAAAGATCAGAGTTCAATGTCAAAGATTTGGCATCAGCTGACAAAGAAGAGGCTGCAGATTTGGAGTCATCCCTGTCACGTTAGCCCCAGTTGGTTGCTGAGTTGTTCCGACGAGAACCACAATTCTGTTTAGCTTCTAACCATTCCTTATGACTGTCCCCCGGCTTTTGCATGACATACATCCCACAAGGCTTCCTATTATAGAAATGCCCATCCTCGTAGAACCACCACATCTTACCATCGTGCTGGAGCTCACCAAATTCTTTCCCATTTTCAACTTTAGTTAATTGTCATTATTCACTTGTGCTGAATTGATTATTCTTGCCATTCTGATCAGATGAAGCAGATGACCCAGTAGCCAAGTTAGTATCAATCCGAGCTTGGGAATCATTCCCAGGAGCTGCCGGAAGCTTGAAAGATTCAAGTTCTTTCTGCATTGGTTGAATTTGAGAGGTCAGCAGAAAAATTTGTGAACTGGGATCATGCTCATCTTGTTGTACATTGCTGTTGTGTCTGTAATAAGTGAAGATACTGTAAGAGTTGGTTCCTTCCCCACATGCCAGCGAGTCTCAGTTGATTGAATTTTATTTCGAAATGACTCGGAAGGCGCAAGCTTCAAACCAGCAAATAAATGCTTGACATATTGCGTGTCTGGGTAAGCGGCTGCATCTTTGCGGTCAATGTCCATCTTCAATGTTTCCATGGCATCAAGGTAGTTGGGAACCATGTTGTTATAAGACTTAAGCTTAAGGGAGCAAGCCTTGTCCAACTCGTTAAGACAATCCCCAACATAATGGGGTTGTAGTCTTGACAGAATGAAGTACATCATGATGAGCCCATCAAACTCAACATCACGTGTCGCAGGATTGGTCCAGGTGAAGTTGGCCTTGTAAAGCATAATGGCTTTGTGAGCCTTCTTCAAAAGTAGATCCAGGGCATGATGGGTGAGAATTTTTAAGCGCATACAATCTTGATAGCAATTTTGACTGGTTGGCGTGAGTGTTCTGGCCAGTGGTTGGCCTGCTGCAACAAGTTTGCCATTGGCTTCAGTGAAGTCAGCAATCCTTATTGGATTTTTGTTTGTATTGGACTGATTGCTCCAAATCCAAGATGCATAATTTTGAATGTGATCAAGGCTGACTTGATTCCAACTTTCAAGAATGTCCCTGAATTCACCAAAGGTAGTTGGATCAATGCGACCTGTACCTGGGTCCACTGTGGCAGTTGTAGGTACGTTGGCTAACATGTGATCAAATCCAAAATCCTTCGAGTCTGATTAAATTGTGTCCATGAACTTGCTTGCATCTTTCAAACAAAGTTCAACCTTGTTATTGTCCATGAGTGGAGGAGTCCAGTTGCTTGTTGCGGCTTTGAGAAGCCTCATTCCTTCATTTGTGCCAATGTTGAAGTATTGACGGTAAAGATTGAGTGTAAATACCATGATGAAAAATGAAGACAAAAATTGAATTCAATAAGTCCATCAAATAAAGGGGATGCCTGCTCAAACGTGCCAAGACAAATGGTTGACATAAGACTCCAAAGAAGACCAAATGCCCAAATTAAAGAGAAGATGTCAACAACAATGGAACATGAATCCCACTTGAAGTTCGTCGTTACACGTCACAAAGAATGTTCGTTCCAGTGACGACCTTCGCAAGCAAAGCTTGATTAGAAAGGATTTTGACAAACTCTATGATTAAGCTTTCAACTAGGATTAATTCAACATTATACACTTAATTTGCTTTCACATGCAATTGATAAGAATAAGGTTTCAATAGTTTGAAATACAAAACAGTTTCAAAGGTTTTGACCATTTGCGCTTTTGGCAACTAATGGAACCATCGCTAAAGGTAAACTAAGTATTACCACTCACTGATTTCCAATAATACTTACAAATGGTGCTTAGTGTTTTCCTAAAAGTAAGGTAATTTTTCCAAACATTCACCCCTATTATTGAATCATCCTCTCCTTATCATATCCAAGCAAGGTTTGGAGTGTGAAATTCCAAAAAATTAAATGTGGTGCTTGGTACTTTCCAAAAAGGAATGTTTAAAGTTCAAGCAAGGTTTTCAGTGTGAATTGCCAAAAAAATGGAAATTTGGGTTGTAATACTTACCTAAAAGGAAGATTTACAGTTCAAGCAAGGTTTGCAGTTTGAAATCCTGGAAAAAATATGCTGCTTAGTACTTACTTGAAAGGAAGGTTTACAGTTAAAGCTTCCAGGGAAAATTGAAAAAATTGTACTCAATACAAATATTTATGAGATCTTACCTTTTGCAGGTGTGCTTGTAGCTATATTTAAAAATATGCAACTTGTCTCCCTCCTGTCATAGTAAGATTGTTCAAGCAGCAATACTTACAGTATCATCTCTCTCCTGACTCTGGACAACTTGAGATTGTATAGCCATCTCAGTAGGACAGTTCCTCTTTCGGCAGGAACATTTTTCTATGTGCGGTACAGTCTAAGTACCTAAAATGAGACAACAAATCAAGAGTGAGTGAGATGATTTATTTATTACTGTCAGTTCCTGTCAGATCAATGTCTAATTATTGTTTTTTCATACAATACCTTAATTTTGGGCAATACTTGCCACAATATCTTTAGCACACTTGATTGATCAATCTTACATCATCCCAGAACTTGCCAAAGCTGATTGAAAATATCGGGATCCATAAAATTCTCTCATTTTATTATTTTCCACTTTTTTATTCATTTGTCCAGTGTCAATGAAAAAGAGCAAACACAGTTTCAGCAGCATCTCAGAAAAACAATTCTGATGTCCTTTGCTTGCTCAATGGTGCCAATTACAACAACAGCCAGTTGGGGTATACTTATTATGGCTAATGGCATTTACCATTGTCAGTACCAATCTCAGATTGCTTTGGCTACTGATATACTGTTGCTCTCAGATGTCCTTTGCCATTAATAGGGTCATGTGCTGCTTGCCTCATGCCGCTCTCAGATGGCTTGTGCCATTAGGGTAGACAATAGCGTTACCTTTATATCTCTTTGGAATTGACGACGGTGTTGCTAATCATCAATGACATTGTTCATTGTTGTTTCTGCTTGACAATGACAATGGTTATCTGTTGTTTTATCTGTCATCAGTGGACTACAACCAGTGTCATGCTGCTAAAAGCACAACAGCAAAAGCTTTGACACAATACAGTAATGTGGCTTGGTAGGTGATAGATAATGCAGTCTCTCTTTTCTCTTTATGAGTAGGTTTCTACACTTTTTTATATTCTTTGTTGCACTAGAAATTTTTAAGGATGAAATTTTTGGAAGAACTGAGAACAAATCATATAAAAGATTAACTATGATAGTAACTTTTTTGAATCTAGTTGAAGAATCTTGAAATTGTAAAAAAAAATCAGCTGACTGAACTTCCAGAACTGATGCTGAATGTAATCCAGGATTTTAATGTTACCTAATACCAATGTTAGGGCACTTTTTCCCTTTTTTAAAATTTCTTTTTGTGGTTAGAAAAAATCTAGAAAAAACAAGTGATGAGTAAATTCCCTTTTTCCTGATATGTCAGGAAATCTATTTTTCTCATAATTGACTACTGATTATTTTTCCAGAAATTGACATACTTAAGTTTTAATTTTTCAGAATTTGCAAAAGGGGGAAAAGGAGAGTGCAGTTTCTGTAGCAAGTAATACATTTTCTTCAAGAATTTATGAAAAAGGGGAAAATGAGAATAAAAGTACCATGGGAAGTAGTACATTACCCAGTTGCAAAAAAAATCCAATTTCGGAACTAAAATTTTCTCTAGAGCATGTGATGTTCTACTATTTACAGGAAACCAAGGTGAGAAAAAAGTAGAAACAGACATTTCTGGTGAGAGTTGATAAATGGATGCCAGGACAAAATGGAATTTTCCGTTATTCAAGAATTATTGAAAAAGGGAACAGTGAGAGTGAAACTGTTTTGCATTTTTTAGAATTGGTGAAAATGGGAAAATGAGAGTGAAATTACCATAGTAAGTAGCACATTACCTGGCTAAAACAAAATTATCCAGTTTTGGGACTACTACTACCTCTCTAGAGCATGTGTTGTTATACTGTTTAGTAACAACCAAGGTAAGAAAAATATTCATAACGGACATTTCCAGAGAGAGAGGGAACCAATTGATTTTTTTATGGCTTTTTGTTTGCCAGGAATTTTTCACCGCCCACTTACTTTTAACTGTGAAAAAAACGAAATGTGTTTAAAAAACTATGCTAATCCAAGGAGGGCATAAGCGGCTATTATATATTACGAGTATTTCACTTCCCCAGTTTTGGGTGAGGACCAGATAGCAAAAACATTTCAATGTCATTATCAAAGTACTCTATAATATTTGAAAATTAGAATCTATTTTATTTGGCCTTGTTTTCATCAAATCAAAACTTAATATGTGATTGTCTTTTGTACTTCAAAAATTTCTACTTAGCACTTTAAGAAAGTAAGGAAGTAAAGCTTCCAATGCACTGGTCATTGATTGTAATGAATTCAATTATTCTTTGATTGAAAATTGATACTTGGAACAAAGAAGATTCTGAGTTTTTGATGACTAGTCTACCATTTTTTGTGTGAGGGAGCTAAACAGAGAAAAAACAAAATAATGTGGAAGGGCTTACTTCTGGAGATGCATTTTGTTCCAGAAATATTGTCAACTTACTATTCCGTTGGTTTGGATAAACATTTCTCATCACATCTTGGGTGCTTACCTCTTTGAGTCAGACAACCCCCACTGCCACTGGGAAAGATTTGACAAAGTTTCTTATCCATACAACAAAATAATTACTTTGCTATTCATATTAATAAGAAATGATGAAACAATAACACATCTTCTGTTTGTTTGTGCTGAAAATGGTTGTAAGCCAAAAATTGTCTGGATTGGCCATTTCATGGCAGCATCAAAGACAAAAACCTGATGATTATTCAATTGTGTGGACAACAACAGGTTTTTTTTTGCAATGGTGCAGCAAAGAAATTGATTTCAATGCTACATCCCAGGTAATACTCTGAATACAGGGGCCCCAATGGTGAAAAATAGCTACAACATCTAGTTTCACGAATTTTTGAAATGATTTAATTTTTTGTCTTTGCTTTCTGTGTTGTTGAATTTACTATTAGAACAATTGGATTGAGTACTACTAGCATACTACCATAAGTACTATTTGTTCATTTGAAATTGGCTTCGTCCTTCATTGGATAACTCCACAAAATTGACGGATAAGAAAGTTAACACCATTGACTTTAATACTGTCTCCATAAGTATCTAGGAGTAGTCATTAGTGATGGCCTGGATTGTCTAAAATTTGGTGTTTTAACTATTTTTGCATCTATTCATTTCAATCTATCTCGTTTTCACTTCTAGAGATATCAGCCCCCGTTTTGGCTGGCATGGAACTTCCCAGAAAGCAGGTCAATGTGGTCGGCACAAATGTATTTGGGCATCCTTTCCACCCTAACCTAACAAAAAAATCTCACAAAGTGACTTATTTCACTTACTGCATACTGCAATAGAAAGTGAGTCATACTCAAGTGGCATGGTCTCTCGATGCTGGGCTTGGGCGGCACAACCGAATTTATGCATTCACCAAGCCCTAATTCGCAACAGCATCTGGATCCTCAAGAAACTACAAACAATTGAAGATGTCTTAAACCTTGGGTAACAGATGAGTGCTTTCAAGCGCTAGTCAGAGTGGATGACACATTTGGGTTTGCGCATTCTATCCGCTCTTAGCATTAACAAAACTGTAGTCTTATACCCTCACTGCACTCTTCTTACGTCGTTCCACATGGTTGGCACTTTTCGATTTGTGCATTCTTCCCATGCCGAGTTCCAAGTCTGGTAAACTGCTCTTTTGCGATTGGCTACTGTCGTCAGACAAATCCAACATGTGGCGAGGACGCAAATCAGTTCTTTCACGTGTAGCAGCTCTATTCGCTTCTTTTTCTCTTTTATCCTTGTATATCCGCAGTGCTCTCGCTGCTGACTTTTTCTCTTGCTGTGACTTGTTGGAATATGTCCTTTTGAATGTGTAACGATTCTCTTGGGGCGTCTTGCTTGGCACAGAAGATTCATTATTTGAAGGGGGGCTGTCATTTCCATCATCCACGGCATCGCTTCTTAGATGTGCAATGTCTTCGATGGAACGCTTACGACGCTGGCTACGGCATTTGAACGCTTCTTTAGAGACGCGGCTACGGTCGTCGTCGTTGAAAGAGTTGTCTTGATATGACTGCACACTTTCTTCACTTGAGTAGGGTTCATCAATCCATTTGAGAAATGCTGGCAACGACTTGTCTGTAATTGATGACGATGAACTAGAACCAGAAGATTCTGACAAATCATCCGGTGGTAGTATCCATTTATTCGAGTTTGTGGAAGAAGTAGAAATAGTTGAAGATAGAGATTTGCCTTGTGTTGTAGATGATTCATCTGCCACCCTTTTGCGCTTCGTTCCAGCTGACACTCTCCTTCGCAATGACTTTTTCATGGACATTTGAATTATGCGTGGGACAGATTCAATATCCAAGTGAGGTTCCGACAGTTTGCCATTGGGGTCCTTCAAAAAGTATCCACTTAGGATATTCATTCCGCTAAGAAAAAGAATCAAACTGAAACGTAGAAGGAGAAGTGTTGCAACCCAAACTGCTGCGAATGTTACTATTCGAGATGACATTCTTTCCGAGGTGTAGCGAAGTACGGCAACTGGACTTAGCAACTTGTGCAACATTTCATAGGCAGTAGGATCAGAAACCACAACATCTGGAGTATTTTCGTCGAAATCTGTTGAATTACTGCCGCAGATTGCAGTTCCAACTAAAGTTGCAAAGGCTGCAAGTCTCAGGAGCGAAGTTGACAACATCATTGTGGGGGACTGTATTGGTTGAGAGTGGAAAGCTATGAGCTGCAATTCAATCCAAGATCGCGAAGACGGCGAATTAATATTATGAGAAAAAATGAATTTAGGGGTGTATGTTTTGGATTGATGGAATTTTTAATCCCAGCAAGGCTAAGTACTCATGATTATGACCTTGATTTTTTTAGGCATAGTAGTTGGGATAGCGAGAGTCCCCCCCTCTATGGATCTATTGTGCTTCGATTATTAGATTTTGAAAGTGATGATAATAGTAGCAAGTACTATTATGGTACAAGCCCGCCCACAGTATGTAGTATGCAGCCAGTGCGTGACGATGTCTCCCTCTAGCTACTTATGTAAAAGAAGGACAAAGTCATGAGCGTGAATATCTAAGTATTGTACCATACTACTTATGGTACCATACCGTGATTATTTTTTACATAAGTAGATTCAGATAGTGCATGCGTGTCGGTATGTACAGACATTATTATTTTTGGTAAAAATGTATGGTACTGTATTGTATCTACTACCTATGGTACACTACACAGACATTTTCATTTTCAAAGCGAGCTAGCTAGCTAGCATACATAGCATGGCATGGGTTTCCAGTTTCCAGTTAGTGTGCTGCTGACATTTTCAAATATTATGATGTACTCTAGTACTAAGTAATAATATTGGGCTGACAAAAAACTATTATCAAAGACATAATGCGATACTAATAATATACTACTAATATGGTATTGTAGTACCCCTCTAAGTAGCTAAAAACTAAGGTACTTTTAATAAGAGGAATAATAATATTATATTATATTGGTAAGTATCAATGCTGTATTGATAGGTATTATTATATCGTATGTATGTAGAAATCTGTCTACATACCTAAGGTAAGATAGGTACATCATGCAAGTATTACTCAATTACTCCTATTATTAGGAGTACCTTCTATTGTATTATTGTACTTAAACATACAGCATCTCTCTAGTATGCTTCAGTGATACGGTCCGCCTGCACCGCCCTAAACTGTATCACTCATTTCATCGCCACCAAAAATACTGGTATATTTTCACATACAAGTATATGATCTTCATACGGGTTTATCACTTCAATCCAATTTTTTACTTATTACAGTGATAACACCATTTTTGTCTGCAAAAATAAAAAAATATTTTTTAATCATAAAAAAAGAGGTAGGAGTAATTATTATGATACTTACATACCATATGATACCATAATATGGTACCTATTATTGCTTATTTTTACGTCCACTCCATGGCCATGACCAACACCAATTGAAAAATATCTGCATCACCTTTGTCAACACAATTGCCACCACCCGACTGTGCTATTGCCCCCCCCACCACTCACTCCATTGACAACACCACCACCATCTGCCTCCGTTTAATCTGTTACTATGGTAAAATTCACCCCCCAGGTAAGTTTGTTTGATCATTTCAACATTAACATTGGTGACTTCAGAAGCAATGGCAGCATTGGCAGCAACAATGGCAGCAGCAATGACAGCAGCAGATGCAACAGTGGGCAACGTAATGCAGCAGAAGCAATGGTGTTGGAAGCAGTGGTGGCATTTGTTGGAATGCAATCACTTGGAGGTGACAGAGGCATCTTTGGCAGATTGGTCTCTGCAGTTGGGGCAGATGGAGGTGGTGAGCAATGTGATGTTTTGTGGCAGAAGTGATAGTGGCAACAGTGCTGGAAGGATAGAGGATATGGATGGGGATTGCTGTAGCTGGAGGGTGGCTGGAATATTTTGCCAAAATTTCAAAATGGTCAAAACATGTATCTGAGGGTGAAAATCTGCTCATCTAGGGTGGAATATTGGATCCTGAAAATATTTTTAAAAAATTCCAACTCTGTGAGGAGCTATGAGCCGGTGAATTTTCGGCTTCGTGGGACTCAATTACTAGTAAAAACTGCTAACAAAAAAATAACAAGGTGAAAATACTAGTAAATTTAGACAAAAAGTGAAGAGTAAAGGCTTTTTGACAATAAAAATGAGGCCGCATATTATGTTGTTTTGATGCCATTCTTTTTTGTCATCTAAGAAGTTGGACATGAGTCATAGTCATTCTAAATGGTCATTTCAAAGGCACTATGACCCATTATCATGGGGGTAGCACCAGGTAGTACCATCATAACTCTATGAGTAATGGTACTAATCTCTAAAATATTATGAAAGATGCATGGATTCTGTCATGCATTCATTAAGATTTAATCAAGACATTGGAATTACAAAAGATTGTGAAGTAGTTGAGTTTAGATTTTTTGAAAGTGAATTATTACAGGTAGGTATGATGGAAAAGTTCCATTTGAATAGAAAAATTAAAACTAAAAGCAAACAAATAATTGCTGTAGCATTCTTGATCAAAATTATATACATTTTTTAATGTTACTAAAAATAGTTACTAAAGATGAACAATTGTGCCCAATAATTTTTCACATTGAATTGGTTTTTGCTTGATTGTTTTATCATTTCAGAAGAGTCTAAAAAGTGCAAAAAGGAATAACAATGATAATGCTTGTGCTTATCAGTAAATGTTGAAACAAAGAGTGGTTGTGACAAAAAAGGATGCCAGTTGTGGATCAATTAAAATGACACAATCAAACAAATAGAATACAAAAGATAAAACCCACCGTGGCATCAGCTCAGCTACCCAGTGAGAAAGAATGGATCAACCACCAACATACAGAAGGCAATGTTGACATCACATCTGGACAGTTGCAGAGCAAAATTTCCCATTGGCAACGTAAATGTGCATCTCATGGGGAGATGCTCGTGGCGGTAAGTGCCTGGTATGCTGTGATTGATTGATTGCCTTCTGCACAAACAAAGGACAATTGAGTCACAGTGGAGGGAATGTAAACAAATGAACTCAAAACTCACAATAACTCACCTATTGTTCACAAAATTAACAGATTTGGTTCTCCCAAATCCAACAGTCACCAACATGTCATGCACCTGGGGTGGCAATACAAGCTAGTCAATGACAGCACAGGAGAAAGAGGTTAGCGTGGCTTTTTCACCAAGATAAGAATTCAAAATATTCAAAACTCATGACCAACAACATTGATTCATTTTCTTGTTTCACCACAAGCTCACACAAGCCATCGGATGTCGATTGCCACACCTGTGATGAGAAGCACAAACCAACACAACAACAAACCAGAAGATACTCTGATGAGAAACAAGTGGTGCTGGGGGAGGGCAAAGAGATGCAAGCAAAAAATCACCTGCTTTGATTCAAAAATCCCCACCACCTTCACCCTCCGCTCCAAACCCCCAAGCTGCCATCTGCCGTGTGGTGCCTTCCATCAGCTGAATGCCTCTTCCTCCAGCGCAAGGTGCCTGGTGTGATGAAATGTTGAGATTAGTCAGCAGTTGATGAAGCCAAAAGAATGAGATAGGATCGCTGTTGAACAAATGAAATTAAATGGAAACTTGAAACTCACAATTTTTAATTTGCCGCCGGCTGCCACCCCCATGCCGCCAGATGTTCTCTGTATCTACAATGAATGGTGCCATGCACAAACAACACAACAATAAGCAAGAGAATGGTTAGTTGACAAGGCATGGGCATGGCACAAACAGCTTTGGTTTACTCACCATTACATCCATGCCCCTCCATGACAAAGCCATGTTTTGATCTGCAACAGCGCTGATTTTTGGCTGAGTTGACCCTCCCGCCGTGGTTGTAGCGGCAATCAACTAATGCCGAGAAATGGCGTGGTAAATCATGTCGGCCAGCAAAACATAACAATCCCTGAGACCTCTAGTTTGTTTTTAATCAACAATTAAACACAACAGACATCCCTGGGTTGAGAAATAGTTGATTGCCATCGTGCATTAGCATCAACAGCAAACTCATCAATTCAATTGAAATGTTGGTATTGATGCATGTCAAGTTTCACGGAAATACAGTTTAGGAGCTACTAAAAACGTGAAAAAATATACTCCTTCGTGCTCCACGGGACTCACTCCAATATGCTCCAGAAACCTGACTCCAGCCACCCTCTACTTCAAGGGTCAAAGAGGATCTAAATATGCAGCATTTATTGTAGGTGTTGGGGGTTGTTTGCTAAGAATCAACAGCAAAATATATTTTTACATACTATGTTTTTTCATTAATGTCCAATAACATATTTTTCAAAAAATATATATTGTTTCTGCCACATGATTGTTTCACTTTTTCACAAATCCTACTTTATCTGTTCTCTCCTGTTAATCCCACAACAAAATGTACATGATAAGTGAAATGTGAACACGTAGCATAGACAATT
The DNA here is from genome assembly GCA_036939595.1 of Thalassiosira livingstoniorum. Lineage (NCBI taxonomy): Eukaryota > Bacillariophyta > Thalassiosirophyceae > Thalassiosirales > Thalassiosiraceae > Thalassiosira > Thalassiosira livingstoniorum. The sequence goes on along the minus strand of JALLOT010001385.1, from coordinate 2,654 downwards.
CATCTAAAAGTACAAGGAAACAACAATTAGCAGTTTTACTAGATTAGTTGCTTTGCTATTAAAACTTTAAATTTGATGCCAAAGTGTTACTGCTAGAGCTTAAGCCACTGCAAAAACTTCTAGAAAAATGTGGAAGAACTAAATCAAGAATTGAGATGCAATATATATTTTATCTGACCAAGCCTTGTATAAGGTCCATGATAATTAACTTTATTCTAAAGTTCCTCTCCACAAGCAAATTAACAAGGTAGGAGCTTCATTATAATTGAATCCATCTAATTAATCATTATTTGAGGATTGTGTTTAGTTTAAGTTTAGGTATTTTGGGATGAATTTCAACTGGCACTGACAAAATTAAAAAAATATAAGTGATATTGCAAGATTGTTTTTGAACACATTGCATTTTGAAAAATCAAACCTATAACAAAAAATAAAAATATTCAACCATATTTTTCATTAAACCATAAACATAATTGAGTTCAAATGAAGAACTTGTGTATTCTATCAACTTATGTTATTTAATAATCAATGAATAAAAGAAAAAAGAAATACAGGAATACATATTCAGGCACACTCCTTCATACTATTTATACTTGTGGGCCTTTTCCATTTCACTGACACTGACATGGGATACAAAAGTGCATGACTACTTACCATAGTATGCTTCAGGTGAAATTTTGTTCGCAAGTTTCATAAAAAGGACAGAAAACATTGAAATAATTATACTTATCTATTTTTTATTATTGGTTCAAGGTATAAATCTGTCTCACCTTTCTGATTAAGCTCAAAAGTCAACTAGGACCACAAGATGTGAAAGGTGAATCTAAATGCTTCTGTTATCCCTTTGTGCTCTATAACTTATGTCCATCTCTCAAGAAAGAGAAAATCGTTTTGAAGATGTGAAAATTTTCAATTTTTTCCCCTCACATCTGTGGATAAATATTGTATCCCTCATTTGTATCCCTCATTTTAATTAAGTATTTACCAAGTAAATATAATGTTGATTGGTTTCAAATATATTTTTATCATTTCGATCATCCCCAAACCTGATCGATAAGAGTTACATTGCAGAAGTAATATGGTATCAATTATTCCTAATTCAACATATACTTTTTTAGAAAGCAAAGAAATGAAAAAGTCACTTGTTAAAAATGAATTATTAACTTTGATGTTTCATGACTTATTTGTTGCTTTGAGGATATAGAATTATATTTATATCAAAAACAAACAAGCTGGATCTCAAAGCAAAAATACAGTAATATCAAAGTCATGCTCATCCTTGGTGAATAAATTAGATTCTAGTCACAATAAGTTTCACTACAATAATCAAAGGACAAGCCCAACAAAAAATCAACTCCAACAAAAAAACTACAAAATTATTTATAATATGAACACTTTTTTCTATATTTGTAGTGAATATTACATACTTTCCCAGGGAGGTGTTATAACAAACTACTGGACTAGGTACCTTGTTTGCTATGTACCATGTGCAGCTTGTATGCTAATATTGTTATATCAGGCAGAATGATATCAGCAAATGCTCTTGTCATTGTCATCTAGTCTTAGTGTTACCCTGACCTTCAAAGGAATCCATAGAGTCACTGACATCTATAATTGGATACAAAACCACCATCCTGCACCATCTCCACCACATGACAAGAGAAGTGTTGTTTTTGTATCCTGCTTGGTTCTTGGAAGGGTAGATGTAAAATCAAGGGCAAGAAATTCTAGGTGATGGTGGTGGCAGTTGCAATGCCTAAAATTGACATGGTAGATCTGCACCCTTTTTAGTCATTGTGTTGAAATGCAACACATGATAGGCCCCAAGCAGGGGTCTGCACCTAGATTATACTCATCAAATCAATACTCATGAGTATTATACTCACTACTCATACTCATCCCACTCCCAAAAATGAGTATTACTCAATACTCACTCACCCAACTCTTGGCAAATCTGGGTATGAAATGAGTATTATTGCATTTTTTTTATTGAATTCTCATGCAGTTGTGTTTGTTACAAAGAGGCTCAAGAAGATCTACTGCAGGAAATTTACTAATCAAATTCATCCAAAAAGAACAAGAAACAATTGAATACCAAATATGTAAAGTGAATAGTTATAGAGACTGAATAGAAATAATGATGAATACTATCTCCAAGGTATGTGCTGGTCAAGATGAACTATTTAAAAGGGGTGGTTTGATTTGGAGACAAGGAATTGCTGCTTGGATTTGGATTTGACTCCCCTTCAACATTATTTTCTACTGTGTCTGGGCTAATAGTGGTAAGCCAGGCGCTGTCACAATCACAGCCATCTGCATTTTACAAAGTATGAAGCTGTAAGTAGTAAGTATGAATACACTGAAGGTTGGAGGGGGCAATTAGCAGTGAGTTGTAGGGGAACTTTTCAATGGTGAGATTGATTGGGGGAGAATGGGATAGCAATAATAATGAGAGGAAAGTGAGAGAATGATGCCAAAGATCTTGGCAGAAGCTTGCTGAAAAAGAAGAGAATCTGATGTGCACAAAATGTGCAAAAGCATAAAATGAAACCCTCTCCTACTAACTCAATACTCGTTACCCAATGGAGCATTCCCAGAATTCTTTTTTTAACAAATCGCAAATTTGCGATTTGTGATTTGCAATTTGTAAAATA
>JALLOT010001384.1:0-15206 GCA_036939595.1 Thalassiosira livingstoniorum | reverse complement strand
AGCTACCTAAGTTGTACCTCCACCATGAGCTCTTTAGCAATGCCAATTATTTCGAATAGTAGTAAATGTCACACAGCTCTTTACATACATTATCATCATGAGAAATTGAAAAATGCTATGAAATTGAATGAATTAAAACTTCATCATAATCTTGGGAGCATTCCCTCCCTCCTTTGATCTATATCTACAACTCTTGCCATTATCCGAAGTCACACGAAATGTGACCGAATTCTGCCCCACCATCACAAGCCACTTGAACGCAGCCGTTACATCAAATCCAAATGACTTTCCGCCCTGCAATGCACCGAATGTTCCAATCATTGTATCCTGCATGGTTGGGGCGGTCGACCACGAAACGGTACTTTCATCCCATGTGACATCACCGGCGACAGAGTAAAATACACCAGCGGCATCGCAATCTTCTTCAATGAATAAAGCAAGGATGGCTTCTACGGGCAAAGTGCGCTTGGCAGAAGTAATATCAAAACGCATTAAAAAGTCGTGGGTACCTTCCAAGGTGTCAACCTTGAGATCAGCATCTTGTCCCAGGTTGAGGATGGGATTATCTTGTTGGATGGTGGCATCATCTGTGGCTTGGAGCATGACCACTTCTCCTCCTTGACGGTACTGCGATTCTTGTTGAGGACCTTGACCGGAAGAAGCGGCTCTTGTGGAGGTTGTCGTGGTGGTGACGGTCACTGCACCAGAACTTCCTGGGTTCCACCGGTTGCTGTCTCCTGCTCCTGCATTCCATCTGTCGCTGTCACCTCCACCTGTGTTCCACCTGTTGTCAGTGGTGCCTCCTCCTGTATTCCATCTGTCGCTATCACCTCCTCCTACGTTCCATCGATCACTGTTGCCTGACCCTACATTCCACCTGTTTTCATCGGTTCCAGTACCAGATGTAGATCCATTCGTGCTACTGACCGCAGCAACTCCATTCGACGAACTCCCTCCATTGCTACTCGAACCCACATTCACCTTGTTAATCACAGGAGAACCCGACTCGGACTTTTTAACCTTGACCAACAAATGAGGAGCCTGCAACGGATCCCCATCCTTGGAAGCATACACACACCTCCTCTGCTGGGTCGAACTAATCCTCATACTCAGCACTTTGTTACTCTGACTTTCATTCTTGAGCCAATAGAGTGCCCCGAGAATGTTCAAATCAAACCATGTTTCGGATTGCAAATTCCGCAATTCGCCGACGACAAAGCCATCGGCTCCGGGGACGTTGTACCAACTGACGGAATCTTCGGCCCAGGATCCGATGGAGGTGGTTTGCATGACTCCTCCGAAATCGCATCCTCTCTTGACGTAGATTCGTAAGTTGACACTCTTGATTTCCATGCCTAGTTCGAGGAAGGACAAATCAAATCGTAGCATGGTATCGTATCGTTTGCCAGTTTCGAATGGGAGATCGGTGAGGATGTCGAGTGCGGCATCTGCAGGTCCTGCTCCTCCATCGACTACGAGGAGGGGGTATTTGCCATAATGGACTCCTGGATTGCCTTGGGAGACGGTGGCGTCTCCTGTGGAAGCTACGACAATGTCCATGTAGGGTACGAATGGCGTGGTGGTGGTGGTGGTGGTGGTGGTTGTAGCTGTTGCGGTTGTCGTGGCCATTTCAGTCGCTTTAGCGGTCGTCTGTCCCGTAGGCCTGACCCCAGACATCATTTGCTCCATTGCACCCTCTCCTCCTTCCCCACTCCCTTGCGAAGCGGGTCTTCCCGCAGGTTTCGGACGGCTTGGGGTAGGTTTCTTGGTTGGCTGGGGGGTAGGAAACTTCGTGGGCTTCTTGGTCGGTTGAGATGTAGGTACATCAGTCGGTTCGTTCGTCACTGGTGCGTATGTGGGATCTGGAGTGGGTGCCTTGGTAGGTTCCGGTGTAGGCATCTTCGTTGGCTTCTTCGAATAGATAATCAACGAAGAGACTTGAACCTTGGGGTTGAGTTGGGTCATGGCCCAATTGGTCATATCTCCGGGATCTTCATCTTCGTAATTGGCTGTTGGTGGAGGTGTGGATGCATTTATCACAGGTCTTGGTCTCGTTGGTCTTCGTGTTGGATGGGAAGTTGGCACTTCCGTATGTGGCGTAGTGTTTGCAGTCATGATGTATGAAAATCTGGTTGGTTTGTGAGTAGGAGTGGATGTGGGCTTGAATGTGGGAGAAGTAGTTGGAACTTGAGTGGGAGAGGATGTGGTAGGAGCAGAAGTGGTGGGGTTTTCAGTCGGAATTGCCGTTGGTGTAGAGGTAGAGGTAGTACTTGCAGTGGTCGATGCTGTCGTGGAGATGGCAGTCGGTGAGGTAGTGGGAGGTGAAGTGGGGCTGGCATTGCCAGAAGATGGTGTTTCTTCCACTGCCGCACTCATTTGAACTTGTTCATTGCCTTGATCAACTTGATCCCCTTGACCAACTTCTTCTTGACTCTCCTCCACTACATTCAAATCTTCTTGTCGGTCTTCTTCCTCTTCCACCACCTCTTCCTGCTCCAATGTCGGCGCCTGCCCAAAGAAATTAAACTCCATAAACCCCTCACCCAAACACTTCTCCAACGGAATCCAATCAAGCAAGTCCTCACAACACTTTTGCTTACTGGAATACATTTGATCTTCTTCCATCCATCCTGGTTTGTACGCATCGTTTTCCCGACATTCAAAAAAGGGAAAGGAGGGGTAATACAGTGGTGGTCCCCATTGGCCCACCATTGTGATTCCGTTGATGGTGACTGTGATTTGATTTTGTGGATTGGATGAGGAGGTAGATCCTTGATCTTCTTGGAGGGTACCTTGGGAAGCACTTGGGTTGGCATTTGTATTTTCTTTGACTGGTACTACGGGTGCGAGGTCGGTCTCACAATTGATATTGGGATCATTGAGCTTGAGGTTGGCTGCATCGAGAAGAGGAGTGGAGTAATCATCGAGAATGCCTCCACTCAGATCCCTGAAAGAAGGAAACATAGTCCGAAATGAGACATGAGAAACATATCTGAAAACATATTTGAAAACATATTTGAAAACATATTTGAAACACATTGAAAACTGATGTGCTACACTATCGTCATGCCCACGCACCAAATGGCAAATCCATTGAATCGATTCAATAACCCATACTCCATCTTGTCACAAATGGCCCGTTCGTCATCATAGCTGACCACACCTTGTCCCATAAAGTTGGCCACTGCCGTCATGGTCGTTTCTTCTCGTCGTGACGTGAGTGTTCCATCTGTGAGTCGTTTGTGGATTCGGTAATACTGCCAATGGAAAAAATGGCCAAAAAAGATGAGTGAGAATGCATGAAAACGATTAAGAAACCATCTCCATGCAGTCTCTACAGTCTATACAGTCTACACAGTCCATACAGTCTGCACAGCCACCAACTCACCCTAGGAGCAGGTTCAAACCAATGAACATCATCCCACCCATCAAACTCCTCATCCATCCCCGTCGCCCCCTTAAAACTGTGCCCCCAAAACGCCAACCCCACATTCATCTTCTCCCTAGATGCCCCCCCCAAAACATACGAACTGGCACACCCATCGACGCTCAATCCCGTCTGTTCCCTTGTATTCCCCCACGGCTGATCGTACAATGGGGAATTGACCCCCGTAACTGTGGAAGTAAAGTAATCCATGGCATGATGAAAGTCGAACGACATTAAATTCACTTCGTCCACCACACTCATCAACAAATGCACATTTTGCACGCGGAGCAAATCGGGCATGCAGGGCAATCCCACCGTCAATCCCAACTCCCTCCCCAACTTTTTCGAGAGCAAATCCACCTGTTGACGAACGGCAGAAATTAAGAGGGGGAAGGTTTGACTCAATTGAAGGAGTTCGACGGTGGTCGCGGCTTCGAGGAGGTTGGTGTGGGGAGTGGAGGGGTAGTTCCAAGCGAGGATGTCGAGGCCGTCGAGGTGGTAGGCTTCGATGAGTTTGGCGGCGTTGAGGGCGAATTTTTTGCGGGAGGAGTCTTGGGAGGCGACTTTGAGGAGGGTTTGGACGGCGGTGGCATCGTCGGTGAGGTGTCGTTCGCTTCCTTTGGTTGTTCGTGTGGTTCCTCGTGTGGTCCCGCGTGCGTTCCTTCTATTTCGTGTGTTCTTTCTATTTCGTCTCTCCGGACGACCCAACTCCACATCGGGAACCAACACAATGGTGCCATACACTTGCACCCCATTCCAATGCGCCAAATGCATCAATCCCTCCTTGTACAAATGATGATGGCACGAATACACCGGATCGGCCAGCGGTCCTCCCGTGGGCTCGTCCCACGAACATCGTTTTCCATCTTGATTCACCTCCATTTCCAACGAGTTGATGGCTTCATTTCCAATCACTCGCACTCGATCCCCTCCCTCCCCCTCATTGCTGGCATGGTTGGCATTGTCGGAAGTGGAAGTCATACTCTTCATACTCTCCATACTCTCCAAATACTCCTGCTTGTACTTCTCCCTCGCCATCTCCTTCTCCTCCATCAACTTATCCCTCGCCCCCCACAAGGTCATGGGATCGGCATAACTGTCCCTCGTATAAATGGTGCCCCATTCGTTCGTTTGGAATCCCACGTAGTTGATGCGAGAGAGTTTGTGATAGGGCAAATACGGGGGGGAGGCGGGATTGTCGGCGGGGTTGGCATTGTTGGGTGTGGATCCGCGGGTGTAGAAGTAGTGGGAGGGGGTGTGGTAGGCGATGAGGGTTTTGGTGTGGGTTATTTCGCTTTGGGGGGGGGTTGGTTCGGGGGTGGTTGTTGTTGTGGTGGAAGTAGTTGTGGAAGTGGTTGTTGTGGTTGTGGAAGTGGTTGTTGTTGTTGCGGCTGGTGCAGTCTCTGCAGATTCACTTCCACTTCCAGATCCACTTCCAACGAAATTTAATACTGGTCGTATTCCGCCATTTCCGCCATTCCCGCCATTCCCGCCATTCTTGGGCTTGTTTGCATTCTTTGGCCTCGTTCCACTGCCACTACCACTGCCACTGCCCGAAGTAGAAGAGGTGGCGACGGAAGCAAACGACGAAGCGTCCCCGTTGCTGAACCCAAGGCCTTTGTCATGTTGGATGGAGTCACTTCCTGAAGCATCATTAGCAACTCCATCCCCTGGCCCCACCAAAAACGGCTCACAATCCACCTCCTCCACCCAATTGCATATCCCTAGCTTCTCATCGAAGTACAATCCCTCCGCGCATTCGTACAGGATGGAAGAGGAGGGCATGCCGTTGGAGCACCAAAAGTAGTGGCGGCAGTCGGGCATGGGGGCGTAGCCGGTGTAGCCTCCGATGGTGACAATGCCGTTTTGGAGGGAGGGGTCGGAGGTGGTTAGTGGACATTGTTGTTGTTGTTGTTGTTGCTGTTGTTGCTGTTGTTGTTGGGTGTTTTGGAGGGTTCGCGAGGAAGGAATGGGGTGTTGGGGTCCGTCTTGGATTGGGTGTTGGGCTTCGTGTTGGACTTGGCGTTGGTACTGCCGTTGGTACTGCTGTTGGTACTGCTGTTGGTGAGATTCTAATTCTAGGGAGGAAGTTGACGTTTCTAATTCTATTCTTGATTCGTTTTCTATGGGGAGTTCTTGGTCTATTCGTTGTTCGATTTCCGTGGTTACTGACAAGGATTCCGACGACGATGACGATAATGATGAAGACGATGATTCCGACGAGGACGATGGCGATGGCCCTCCTCGAAGGCTCGTAGGCACACCAGACACCCCGGACACCCCAGACACCCCAGTCGCCTCAGACACAGCAGCCACCTCATGCCCAGCAGACACCGCAGACACGATCGTTAACCGTGGATCCATCACTGCAGCGACTACCCACGATGCCAATACTCCAGAATTGTTACACCGGAGTCGTCTATCCCGTACTATATTCCTATTCCTTCGGCCGTTTCTGCCGTTTCTGCCATTGCTGCCATTGCTCGAGTTGCTTGAGTTGCTGGAGTTGCTCGTGCCGTGGTTTTGCTGGTTTTGCTGTGTTTGCTCGTGCTGTTGCTCATGCTGATGTACGTTTTCCTGCTGTCTTGATTCCATGTGGAGGGGAGTTCGACTTGGTCTCCTCGGCTTGCAATCTTCTTGATCATCGTGATCGTCGAGAGAGTCGTGAGAGTTGTCTAGGTCATAAGAGCTCTCGAGAGAGACAACGTTGTAGGGGACGTTCCCGGGCATGCTATCGGACGCCATTGTGGACGCCATTGTGGACGCCATTATGGACGACATCAATTATTGTTCGGTTGTTATTCGTTGTTGTTCGATCAATGAATGAAATGCTTGGGAAAGCAGTTCCGGAATTGAAATAATCGGCTATGAGAAGTGAATGAAGCTGAATGAAGTGCCGCCGCCTGCCTTGGCCATTGTGTGTTCGTCTACAATACTTAGGCAGGTTCGTGTGGTGGTTCGTTTTTCCACGGTTTTTCTGAACGGATGGAAAAAATGAAACGTGAATCAGAGCCTTGTGACAAGGAGTAAAAAATGAGTAATGCTGGGTAATGACTCGAAAACCGCACGAGTGCCATTCGGTTCTTGATTCGAGAGCAACAGAAAAAAATGGGTTTAGTAAGCCCTTCAACGCCTGAGCCCCAAAATGATTTAATTCATACGGTACATAGTATTTATTGCCAGTATTGAACGTCACATCACTTTGGAGGGAGGAAAATGATTGCATCCTATTGCATCCCTGTTCCAACCTCATTTTTTGGTTGGCAAACGACACTCACATCCTAAGCCCCATAGGATTCTATCGGATTCTTAGTTCTCATCAGTTGCTCGTGTTGTTTTACAATATTGCCTTATTTTTAAGTCACTGGAAAGAAGCCAAAAAATTATTTCAGGAAGATTTTCACCAGGTTTTTAATTTACTGGGTTTTCTTGGGTGGGGGGTGCTTGGTGGTCAAAATCATTCAAAATCTTCAAAATCTTTTATTTGCTATTGAGCTGATAAAATGTTGTGTTTTTTATAAAAAAACAGAGATTCATGCCAACTAGTGTTAAGTGAATAATACTGTGCTAATTGAATGAATGAAAAATATGGACTTGAAAAATGTCAAACAATCAATATCCACCATTGCCAACAAAACTCATGAACCAGTGTCAGAAATGAGCTCAAATGAGTAAAGATGAACAAAATGTACAATTGTGGGTCTGTCCTATTTATTTGTCACATCAATGAGAACAAAACAAACATTTTCAGCAGTTTTTTAACTCATATTATCTATATTATGACACAACTAGAATTTTAAGAACTTGTATGTCAACAGAAATGACCAGTTTTTTTTCTAAAAAGGTATTGTGGTCTGGAACTACCTCCTCCTCATGAACATAATGAGAAAATGTAATGAAAGGAAGAATGAATGGTACATGATTGTAGATCCTGGACTCTACCTTCATAGATTGCCAGGCAAACATTTTTGCAAAAAAGGTGTTGATTGCTTTTGAATGAAAGTGAGACAATGAACAACTTGGTTATGAATTGGAAAGTAGATCTGATTCTGACATTTAAAAAATACGAATAGATGATCACACATTCCAACATTCATCAAAAATACCAAATAGCTTTTGACTTTTATAATCAAAAAGAATTATAATCATGTAGAAATCCCTAAAGATAAAGATGTAAACATTATTGGTATGGAAAATCACTTACAAGAAACACTAGAAACAAGAAAGTTTTTTGGTAATGTAGAAATGATACATTTGTTCCAGGAATAAGGATAAACATACTCATTGCAGCACCTCATAGGTCCGTTCTTAATTGTAGAGACCATTAAGTATTTGTAATTTGGATTGGTATCATTACACACCTGTTCTAAATTTTAAAGACTGATAATTGGAGTTTTTCAATCAAAATTAAAAACAAACAAAGAAGAAGAAATTATCCAAATGAACATCAAGTAGCTGGTATCAAAGAAAATGAGAATGTCAAAAATTAAAGTTGGAAGAATTTTGGTGTACACTGGAATTGAGAAACTAAATACCTCTTGAGACACCCATAATGTTGAACAACTGTGTGCATGGTGCCATATGGTTTTTCACCCACTGAAGTTGAGTGTTGTTATATCAATTAAAATAACAATGAGGATATTTTGTAGCTATTGGAAGCATATCAAAGAATTTTTCAACCAATTTACTTTTTTGGCAGTTACCAAACCGAACAAGAGACTTAGATCAAATTTCAATACAAATTCTACATTTTCATAAAAATAAAAGGCAATATGCTATTTAATATAATACATTAAGGTGATCAAATAAACATAAGGCAGTTTTACATTGAAGAATGTTACAATTTTTGAAAGGAATGTAGAATATTCTTGAAATTAATTTCAACATAAGTCAAATAGGAGGAATGTATGGAGCATGTGCAAAGCTACATATAATAAACAATGTTTCATTCTACCCTCAAAGTGACCAATGAAGAAGGATATTTGATAAAATTGGCTATGAAGGACTCAGATATCAGAAACACTCCATAAGGGATATTCTAGACAAAGCAAAGCAAACAATGAAAATGAATCATGGAACAGACAGTATTGCTACTAAAGGTAATGAAGTGGAGTAAATGTGTAATCTGTGAATTTACAATGGTCAAAAATGAGATATCATTTTTCACAAAGAATACTACATATTGTAATGATCAACCAATGGCTCACCAATTTTGTGAATCAGAGCACTGCCTAAAATCAATTTACACTTTAAAACATTATAGAAAAGACTATTTTGGAGAAAAAATTTAATAAGAGTGTGACATTACAAAAGAAAGAAATGATGAAAAACAAAAAAATACATTACATTGATTATTGTGTTTCTTATTAGTTACAAATGTGACAATGTTTATACCAAGTAAATTCATGTAATTTAATAGGAGACAGAAAAAGTAGAAGACAAAAGGTCACAATTAGGTGGGATCATAACTCAATCCATCATTCAATGGCTGCAGATTATCAGAATGTCTGTTGAAAGTCTCTTGTCACTTGATTTAAATGAGCAGATCTTAAAACATAGATTTGCAGCAAAGAATCTGTTGGAACATAATATTATACTAGAAAGTACAACACGTCATTTTTAAATGTCAGTCTAGCATCATTTTGTAGAATCAATTTGGTGTCTATATTGTTGTTTACAAAATACAGAGTCAATTTCAATGTTCTCAAAAATGAAATGAGTTTGCTGAACTAAAGAACAGTTGACATTATTTTTCATTTGAATGAGAAATAAATAATTTAGAAAAAATTTATTTTCTTTCTTGGTTTTGTTTTTCTTGATCAATTGTCATTTTACCATGGGGGTTGTATTCTAGTAAAAAATGGTATATGTAAGATATGAATTATTGTTCAACTTGAATATGATCTTTCTTTTACAAACAATACTATTAATATCATTTCTTGATGCCAACAATGCAAGCCAATTAGTTTCTTTTCTAACAAAGGATTTTCATTGAAGCACAAAAAATGAGAACACTAGCCACAAAAGTGTTGATTTGCAATTGAGGAAATCATAATCTAACTCAATAATCAATGATACAATGGGCAGTCTATTTCCAACATAAACTACCACCATGATCCTAATTTTATTGCTATCTTGGAAAACAACCATTCTGTTGGGAAATCCTGGTATATTGAGTAATTCCATGATGTCATCTTGAACACCCCACAGCAGAATAAGTATTTTCTCCATCAGAATATCATGTAGATGTATTGGAACAGGTATGTCGTCCCTATTGAATCAGAAACAAGTTTTTGCAAGAAATGCAATAATGGGTTCCTCTTTATGTTTAAAGGTTGAATGCTGAGAGGATAGAGGGAAGAATGGAACTTTTATCATGACTAAGTATCTAGACAAGTTGAGACAAATGGGTGTCAATTATGTGGAAGGAGAAAGAGCCATGTTTTGATGCTAATATTGTTTGCTTTAAATTTGCTTATGATTATGTGGAAGGAGAAAGAGCTTGTGTTTTGATGCTAGTATTGGTGTGTTTCAGTTTGCTTTTACAAGCTTGGCCAATGAAGTCATTCATCATTGAGGGGATCTTTTTTAGAGTACCTGCTGTCAAACAGTATTATGATGGTTTTTATTGAAACATTGAAGTCAAAATAAATAGGTGTAGGGACAAAAAGCAGATGAAGAAACTTCAATCATGTCCTAGATATGCTACATGATATGAAGCATTGCATAGCATGTTCAAAACCAAGTAGCATGGATATTAAGACTCTATCAAAAAAGTATTTATGTGATTTCATACAGAAATGTAGTGATTTTATTAACAAGAAAAACAGGAAAATAATGAATAATTAATGAAAACAATATATTGATTTATTGTGCTGTCTCTTCAATTGATCTGCTAAAAACATGGAAGACATGATTATGTTTTTGTTGAATTTTACATATTGTGTTGTATTTTGGGTATGATTTTTTGTTTGTTGTGTTACACCCATGTTTTATTTTAATGTTTCAAAGTAACATCATAATTTTAATCTATGTTGTTGTCAGTCATATCCCCAATCTATGTAAAACACCTCATTTTTCTACCAATAGTACTTTCTATCCCACTGAGTCACACCAATGAACATTTGAAGCATGCATCCATTAAAGAAAATAGATTGATGAGAACTCTATGATATTGATTGTTTGTATATATGAATACCAATAAATGACTTTATTCTAAGTATAGAGCTGTTGAATTTTTGAATCAAATAAAACTTTGCTACTGAAAATTTGTATAAGAATTGATGGTAAATAAGTGTTTTGGTATCAAGTGCAAAAGTACCACTATCTACCCCTCTTTAACTCCACCAATATTGATTCCAGATACCAACCATCTGTCTTTAATATTTCATTTCTACACATAAGTGATTTATTTTACATATTTTTGTAATTGTATAAACCAAAGAAAATTCTCTAATCATTTTAACAAATGGTTATTCATCCAAATCCTATTTTAAGTTATTAAAATGTCTGGAGAAAATATGAATTTTCATAGCCTTTATCTTTCATAGGTATATGCTTCTTGTGAAGGATATGAGATTTTCTCTGATGAATTATGTTGATAATTAAAGCAGAAAAATGTCAAATGAAGGCAAAATTAAAAAATTGAAAATGAAACAATACATGATATTTTTGGCTATTGTGTTGTAAAAATTATTTTTTTGTGTGCTTCTCTTTCTTGTGTGTCATATGTAGGTCTTTGGTGAAGCAAATGAATGAAATGATCAAAATGAACAAATAACAAAAAACATTGTATTTTTTCAAAGCTTTTATCATCCATACAAAGACAACTTCTGCATTGATATGGAACAAGTAATATCACTGTTTTTAGTGGAAGAAATGAACTTATTATTGAAACAGAATCTCAAAACAGAAAATATTTGAAGATAGACTGTAATTGTAAGACATTGAAATCCAAATTGACCTCATTCAAGATATTTAAAACCTCAAACAAAGGTCCATTATACTCTTTATTATGTTACTTTTTTGTGTTTATTTGAACAGACCAAGGAAATCTTTGGTATGATTTTAAAATAAAGTGTTTGACAATGAAGCAATATAATAAATGATAATATTACCAATATGCTTACAAAACAAAATATCACTAATTTTATGATGTGATACAGATATTTTTATCAGAGAGCAATTATTTTTTTATTCTTTTAGGTTCACTGGGGCTAAGTGATTTTTCAAACTTTGATATCTGAAGCAACAATTGAAAAGAGACTTTCCTCATACCATCAACAAATTTACAATTCTTAGTTATGCCTGAAGGAAAAGAAATATTATGAGCTATTCACCTTTACAAATAGAGAATGAGTCACCTATGTATGTACAGTTCCAAATCCAGTGTCAAGTACACTGTCATTTTTGCCAACCATGTCTTTTTTGTCATACAAAAAGGAGATATGGAATTTAGTTGCTGTAGAAATGACTACCAAACTGACTACCAGTTGCACTGATCATCACTGATAGACCCTTTTTAAGATAGCAACTCTATGAGCCTCTTATGTTTCTTCTCAAACCAAGGACACAGGTTTATAAAAAGTGGGTTGACAAAAATGAAAACAACAAGCAACCCAAGATTCCATACAAAAGTGTTAGTTGTGGTTGATTTAATTTTGATCATTGGCCAGGTTTTGTGTTAAAGTTCAATGGATTTTTCATAATAAATCCATGTGAATACAAATGGATATACTATATCACAAAAAGATATACAGAAGAGATTAAACAGATCCAATAAATATTCATATACACATCCATAGTATCATTACACAAAGAAGAATCAAATGAAAAAAACCATGTTCATGGTGAGTGATAGCATAGCTTCTTAATCTTCAATGGATCAAATGGGTGTTCCAACCAATTTAGTCTCATCATCCCACAAAGGTAGGTATGCCCACAGCAAACAATATGAAAAAATGTAGATTAATTCTTTTTTAATGTTTTTGAAAGAGACATCAAGAGAGCCCAGTGATGCTTGCAAATCACAAACTTTTTTGATCCATTAAGACTAAACCAATTTCTTGTACAGCCCAGTGACTGCATTTGGAAACCAAGTGGCCTATGAAGAGACATGCACTTGTGACAAGACTATAATCTTCACTCTCACTTCTGGTGCAATTGAGGACAGCATGGATGTGGGAATGTATCAAGTTTCATTGTCTCCTTCAACCAGCAGTGCCCCATTGAAGAGCTCTGTACCATCTGAATAATCTGTTCCTTCAACCAGCTCCTCTCCTTCATTGTCAGGTGCCCCCTTGTCAGGTCCAAGTACCTTGCCAGATATTGGGCCAAACCTCATTTTAGTAGATAAGAGCAACAATGAGTGGCTTTCCATTGTGACCATGATATTGTATGATGGTGATGGGAATGAGGTCAGGTACACCACCAACAATGCCACAGGACACTATGAGTTCGTTGATTTGATGCCAGGAGATTATTAAGGTGAGGTCCTAATTGATCCTGCCTATGAGTACAGTCACATTGTCCCAGGAGGTAGTCAAGTTCCTTCAATAAAGATGTTTGTGCAGATGATCTCCTGTGACTGTATTGGCAGACAGAGAGAACAAACTTGAATTGACTGCTGGTATGTACTTGACAGCAAACCAATTGAAATTAAGGCAGTTTTATGTTATAGAATGATACAATTCTTGAAAGGAATGTAGAATATTCTTGAAATTAATTTCAACATAAGTCAAATAGGAGNACCAATTTAGTCTCATCATCCCACAAAGGTAGGTATGCCCACAGCAAACAATATGAAAAAATGTAGATTAATTCTTTTTTAATGTTTTTGAAAGAGACATCAAGAGAGCCCAGTGATGCTTGCAAATCACAAACTTTTTTGATCCATTAAGACTATTACTCTAGTATTCTTTCTTCAAATATACATTGGTTTTTGATGATGAGGGGATTTTTTACCATCAATTTCAGTGATTTCTACTCAAATTTGTATACTTGCATTTGGAAAATGCATTTTCTTATCATTCTGTTTTAACAGTACAACAAGTATTATGATAGTTATAAAATGATCCAATCATAAATTAATACAATAATAAGATTGAAGCTATACAATTCAAGTTACTGGACAAGATTGAATAACAAAAGAATGGTGTTGAATTCTATTGCCCCAACACAATAAACAATTTACAACTATGGGTTTTTATCATAAATAAAATGCATTCATCAAGAAATGAAATAGTACATTAATACAGATATCTGAGACCAACTATTCACAATACCATCTTTTACATGCAACATCTGTGTCTGCACAACATTTATGCTAATGGTTGTGATTACTATGTCAATAGTGTCAAACCCTGCCCAAGCACCAACCCCATATGACAGGGCCACTCACCACTACCAAGTGAAATTGCAGCTGCCACACCCTGAATTCTCCTTCTCCCTGAACATACAAAGACCAGACCCAAGTTGCAATTGATAGATGTAGCTCCTCATAAAATAGTCAATCTCATTCATCACTAGATCTTTAGTCTTTTCTTGTATTCAACAAATAGAGCAACACAGAGTTTTTGTACCTTCAATAAAAGGACAAATTGCACCCTCCATGTCCATTTGTTTACCAGAAGAAGGAGGATTACCAATGGATGGTGTTTGAAGGAGCATTTTGATTGGAATAATGGAGCAAAGCAAGTTCAAATAGGGGGTCTTCTAGCCTGAATGTATGCTGTGTTTGTAGATTCTATCTCAACTTAACCATAGAGCAGACATGATTATCAGAAAAATCCCACCAAATTCATCCAAATATATTTCCAACAAGTAAGGATTTTCATCCAAAAAGTTCTACATCAGTTTATCTTCTCACTTGAATATATTTTTATAGTTCTCCAAAGATGCATAACCATCTTTTGTTTGGTGTATTTCTTGGTTCCAAAAGCAAAAAAAGTGCATAATTTGAGCTTTATGATTTTCATGTTTGCACTTTTGTCAAGTTCAGCTTAGTCATAACACAATGTACTAAAAATAGGGAAATAGTTAGTAGCATGTACTGTCAATGGTTCATTTATATATATCATTCTCTTTACGATACTTTAAGCATCTTACTAATTAGGATAATAATTCTTTAAGGATTTACCAAAGCTTAAAGGTGCAGAGTATGGAAATTTACAAAGAAATCAGCTAGAAAGCAGAAAGCAATTCAATTGTTCATATTTAATTCCTACATGTAGGTAGGGGTTAGTATAGTAGTTACTTAGGCAGGTTCAGTTAGGTGCCATCTATCATTTTCTATTAAAAATTACTCCAACAAAATGGAACAAAATACCTTCTGCCTGACAAAAACCATCCTGGAAGTTGCTTGGAAATTTGAAACTTTTTGGAAACAACAAAATCTAACAAAGAATTACATTGAAATTGTAGTGCCAATGGCCAATGGCAATAGATGAAATTATGAATATTAGCTCATGATGAATTCTCATTACAAAAGTTTGAAAAAGACATTTCTCACCCCCATACTCCACCGTACCCCACAGTACCCCACGTAACACGCACTGACAACAACACATTGCCATCCACCTGTCCTTTCTACCTATTATGAGTAGGAGGAGTACCGACATACGAATTAAGTAATTCATTGTTAGATAGAGCATATCAACTACTTCTAAATTTTTCAAAGGGCAATAGATATGTTAAATTTTTGAAGGTAGGTACGAGGTACGTACTTACTACAGATTAAAAATCAATTTATTTTTTTACACGATTTTTCGAGATTTTTACA
>JALLOT010001383.1:0-15185 GCA_036939595.1 Thalassiosira livingstoniorum | reverse complement strand
TTCTTATCCCAATCAAAAATGATAAATTTAAATAATCATTTAACCTACAAACAATACCTATGAAATGAAAAGGTGATTCAAAGAATAAAATAGCGAAATATCTATTAATGATTACACATTCATTTTTTTGGCAAACTCATTCCCCCTTGATAATGTTGATACATACCACTTCCATCCACATATACTACAATAAAACAATATCTAATTTGCCACCTAAACATGGGTTTATAAATCTTACCAGCTATAGTGCAAATAGATTGACTTCAGTAACAAAATAAACCATCAAGAGGAAAAATGACATCTTGTCAATATAGTGCCTTGCACCATTTCCCTAATGCTTCTGAGCACCTTCAAAAGCAACCAAGCAAAGCTCAAATTTATCATTTAAGAGTTGGTAATCAATCCATTGGAGTTACAGGTGTGTATTACATTCAGCCAAGAAATAAATTTGAGGTATACAGGATGTCACTGGTTGCATCAGAGGCAGGTATGTAGTGTCAATTTCCACCAACATCATTGTTCATGAAGCACTTTAAGCAATTCAGTAAAGCATAAATCTGTTAATTGAGTCATAATCATTAACATATTCTAGATCATAATAACTATACTCTCAAGTAACAAAATTATTGATTGTGGAGATCATGTCAATTTTCATTCAGCAGAGAAGTTGGTGGACTCCATTGTAACATTTTAAAAACAAAATAGCGGTAAAAATCAAAAGAAGTTTGAACACACAGTAAAAAGGCAAAAAAATACCAAAATCCACTGACAGTTTGAATGTTCTTATTAAACTTTATTTTTTGTTTTGAGCACAGGAGACAGATGCTACTAAAAGTCAAACAAACTGTTGTGATGTGAACCTAAGTATTATCAATCTTTATCTATCTATTTTGATAGGTTGTATGGGTATATAAATGAATGCTTATCCTTGATTGATTCTGGATCTCAATGTACTCAATATAGTTTTGGAATGAAACAAACTTAAATTTATATGCAAAAAAATTCAATTAAGCTTAAAATATTGTATGACTTATTATAACTGGAAAACATTCATTGCCATTAGAATTTGCCCTTGGTGGCCATGTTGAACTCCCTCACTATTCCATAAGCTAAGCTTGTAAAATAATAGGAGAGTTTAACAAAAGTAATCTGGTCTGTCACAAGTTGGAGAGCTTGTCAGAAAGCTTAGTAAGTGCTTCACCTTTGGATAACTTCTGTGGCCACTGAAACTGGGGATGGTGGATATTGTGATAATCTAAAGGACTAGTACAGCCATATAAACCCCTTGAAGGGGAGGTACTGCTGTTCATTGGCTCCTTTTCATGTGTAAGAATCCTACATACAGTGGTGCTGGGAGATCACTGGAGGTATTCCTTAGGGTTAGTTTAGGTCAAAGGACTTGATTTTTCAATGGATAGTCAGAAAGAGAAAGGGTGATGCAAAAATACCTCCTCTTGCATTGTGTTTCAAGAGGTAGGATTTAATTTTCAGAGGGTACCCATCACCCCGTTCTTTCTATTTCCTGGTAAGGTGCTTCAGGACCTAGTTCTAGTCAAAGTCACTAGGAGGAGCACATATTGTTCCCTATCCATGTTTTTTGTTGTGCCACATTGTCCAATGTCTAATTAAATCAGATGGGTAAGTCTGACTTTCATCTAGAATACTCGTGGTCCTACAGAACCATTTGTGAGCTACATGAGATTTTGCTTAGGCATTTTGGTAGAGTGAGAATTAAAAATTAAATACACGTTGTTCAGACCCTTACAGATTGGGGCAAACTGACAGGGGATTTGTTTTATTTTCATCTTTTCAGGGCTAATATGTACCAGTACTTTATGTATCTGGTGTTGTGAGTATGACTAGCTAATTGGGACTTTTGTTATGTCTCTTTTTCTCTGGTGTGCTTGGTAGGTCCTACAGGAATTCTAGCTTACTTTCTGGGGGTATTCATTCCAACTTGGTTTGGGGTTGTTGGGGGATGTTGGCCCCCAGATTAATATTTTTGGCTCTCCTCAGGTTTCATATTCTCATGATGAATTCATGGAGCATGCTGCTTTAATTGGAACTACTACTACTTTGTATTGGGGACATATCTTCCTTTACACTATTTTTATGTACATTCAATAGTACACAAAGGATGTCAAATATGATGCTTTTGAAATATTGATGTGAACTGATTTGTGTGAATAAAAAAGGATATGCGTGGTTGAAAATGATGTGAAAACAATAAAAAAGGCAGCTGGTAAACTCTGATACCTCTTTTTAGGCACATGAAATTTCGATGAAACAGCAGCCAACTTTTCTTATGAGCTTTTTTTAGCAATAAAGGCCACTAAATCTGTCTTTGCTGTTTTTGTATCCAAAAGATGAAGTTTATTTTTTAGCTATTTTTGTTCTCCCAGGTTCTGCTGTCACAATGAGGAGATCCTCTATCTGGCTGACTACAACCCAATGAACTAACCCAATTGAGATCCCAATATGAGAGTACATGTTCCCATATGGAAATTTACATGGATAATAGAGCTATCTAGCACTAAAATTTGCAGATGCTGTTTTTTTAACACTTATCATTTTCTTCATGCCTTTTCAGAGTAGTATGTTGATTATTTTATGATCTACACAATTATTTCATAGAATGTGTAGATTGTATAATCTACAGGCACACATTATTTGAATTTTAGATACAATAATCTCCATTTTTGAAGGAAACCAATACATACCTATAGTAATAGTAGCTATTGATTTGGCTTTCACCTCATCAAATCAAGCTGCATCACCATTGGTGGCAGCATCATCAAGATTATTGGCACCATCAAGATGACACCATTATTTAGATGGGGGTAAGACTGCACCATTGAGAGCAGAAGCAGTCATGATGATGTCAAGATGGTGGTCAAAACATTGAGATGGCAGCAGTAGATTGAGACAACACATTATAAAGGCATTGGTACCATTGCATGACACCATTTAGATTTCGACAGCACCACTAGATTGTACTAGGGGATGGTGTACAAGGGCACAGCATCATCTACTATTCAAGATATTCGAGATGCCATGGTACCATTATATTTTGGCAGCACCAATTTGGCAGCACTATTAGATCATATGAGGGGATGATGTACAAGGGGACATCATCATCATTGTACAGTGCACCATTATGGTGACAGCAGTCAAGATGATTTTGATGTTGAAGTGGCAGAAGGAGGTTGGGACAGTTTGGCATTGGATTTTTACAAGAGGACAACATACAAGGGTACAACAACACTATTGCTTGACTGATTTTTTCTGCCAATGAATTGAGGTGAAGGGGGAGTCTATATTGATCTTTTGTTGATCATTTGCTGGTTTTCCCATCTGCCTTGTCATGGATCCCTATCGTGATTGACACAGCATCTATCTTGAGGAAGTGAGCATCATTATTGTGGAGAGCAAGAGATATCACACAAGGGGGTTTACCATCCTAATCTTGTATTTGGAGGTAAATAAGTCAAGACTCCTCTTCTCTATTTCACCTCACTTTTTCTTTAATTATCTTTTAATATTAGTAACTCCAACATTTGCAATATATGTTGTCTTCCACTTACAAAAATTATATTTCATGTCTGCAACTAGAAAATTTTTAATGGTGCCTTGGCTTCCAACTACAAATAAACAATCAATAAGTAACACTATTATTACAACCCCCCAGAAGCCAGTTTGTCATTGTCTAGCATTCTTTTGGGTTTTGTTCTAGATTGTTTTGAGATTATGAAAAGTGTTTTCTCTGATGACACATGTATTTTTATGATAATTGTTATCAATGACATCTAAGCCTGATTTGCTGCTGCTTAAAACATTTGATAACAACAATCAATTCTGGTAGTTCTGGTACTAGATGGTTGTTATGAACTTCCCCTTTGTATCTACATCATCAGATTGCAGTTATTTGGCCTAGTTTTGAAGAACATTGACATAGTAGGTGTCCACTTTTTGCAGCACCACAATCAGGGTGTAAATTGGCTTAGCAGTAAGGTACATAATAATTGTTGTTGTTGTGTATATTGGCTATCCTACAAAATGTAGATTGCTTCATCTACAGAGTACAATGTGCAAGTAGATAGGCATATTCTTCATGAAAGTTTCTGGTACCCCCCAGTACTCCCTGTATAGATTGCATTATTCTATACAAAAATATCTGTTGGGTAGATTGCACAATCTGCATATTTGTAGATTTTATATCCTATATACATGGTACCCTGCCTGTACCCACTGTGTAGATTAAATAACTACAAATTTGTAGGGTGAAGAATCGACACAACATTTTGTTGTGCAGAACAAATAATTCTACACAAAACTAACCAATGTGCAGAATACACTCTATTTACATTGATTATTAATGTAAATGTCTTTCTATTCCGATTAAATAATGTAAAACATATAAATCATCATCTTTTTGGTAAGATACACTATGCTAAGATAGCACTGGAGTGAAGACCTATGCTGTCAACTATGTTGAAGCTTGTTTGAAGAAATACTCATGACAATAAGAATGAAATTATAATTATAATGCTCTGTATGATTAATGTTTTTTGCATTTACTCAATGAAATGTTGACCAAAATGAATAAAACTAAGACTTACAACATAATAATATGCCAAAACTATTGGTGTCAATAACATTTTAGTACAATAAAAAGATGAAAAATACATAATTCATAATATATTGAGAATGAAACTCACTGAAAGAATAGCAATAAAAAATACCTATGTTGTCAGTCATGAAAACCTCATCATTATTTTATTTCTCATTGAATTGATAATCAATATGAGTAAAAACAAGACTACAAAAGACATATATATATATATGACAATTAAGAGTTATGATATTATACAATGCCTCTAGCAATCAGAAAAGATAGAATGCACCTACTATTGTATAGTAATATCACAAAAAAATCATCTAGAAAAACTTGACTAAAAGTAACATGTATGACCTGTGTGGTTTTTATAGCTACTCAATGAAATGTGGACTAAAACAAATAAAACCAAGACTTAAAACATACCATATGCCATATTATCAGTGTCATTATCATTTTAGTACAATAGATAAAGGAAAATACATAATTTATTACATTTTGACTAAAAGCCTCTTTGTAAGATTAGCTATAAAAAAGACCTATACTGTTAGTTGTGAAAACCTCAACATTGCTTGATTTTTCAATAAATTGATGTCCAAAATGAATGAGAACAACACTGAGAACAACGCTTATAAGATAATTTATAATCATAATATTTTTTTTCTAGAATTCAAAAATATAAGAATCATCTACCATTGTATAGAAACTATCATGAAAAAAATTCCTAAAAATTAAGAACAAAACTACCATGTAAGATCTTTGCGGTTTTTTATAACTACTAAATGAAATGTTGACCAAAATGAATATCCAAGACTCAAAATGTATCATATCCCATAGATATCAGTAGCAAAAGGATTTAGGTACAATAGAAAAGTGATAAATACATAATCCATAATATTTTGGGCACACACCTCTCTGTAAGAATAGCACTAAAGATAGGGGTGATTGGAAATAACCTTGTAAATTTTTTTTTGAAAAAAAATCAACTTTTTGAGCCTCAATTAATTTTCTTTGAGGTATACTGACACTATCTTTGTTAGGGCACTAAGCAAAAATCAATAGTTTTGATGTCCTAATTGTCAAATATGTTCATTTTTTTCAATTTGACTAGTGTCTGAATGTCCCAGACAAGTCTACATAGGATCTTGTAGGATGTATACCATAAGTAAGTACTATGTGTAATCCAACAACTTAACTAACACAAAAATAAAACATATTATTTGTAATTCATGGATGAAAATTGGGATATCTTGTAATAATATTATTACATAATTAATCTATTTAGCAAAAGCATTGTTGTTGAAAGTTGCAATACATTAGTTTTTTTGTCATGGCAGTTGGGGTCCACAATTCATAAGTTTACAGTTATGGCTGGCTTCAAAAGTAGTGAATGAGATTTGCTAGGATCAATCGATGGGAGCAAAACAAAAATTGTAAGATGGTGCCAGTGATCGAATGCTCAAGCAACAAACTTTTCAATGAAAGACTTACTTTTTTTGAAATTCCCCTTCAGGACCATCTTTTCCATTTTTGAATTGTGCAACAAAAGGAAGTTGAGCATGCACATGCTTTAGATAACAAAGACGAACCCAAAATTAAATATTGTACCTTGTTTTTTGTACATCTTCTTCTCAGCTGTCCCTGCTGAAATAAATTTTCAGAAACAGGTTTTTCCAGATGTTCGTGTTGATTTGGGCAATTGAATTGAATTATGAAATGAGTAATGACAAACTCTCACCTATAGACTGTAACAGGTCTGGTCTGATGTTGCACAATGTATGTTTGTCAAGGCGAATGCAATATTTAGTCGATGTAATGAAGATTCACAATTAAGAATGTTTGAAAAGAATCACTTGCCCAATGTGATAGCATCTGAAAACAGGAATGGGCTCACCCTTGTTTCAGATACAACAAACATACGACTGACAAGAATTGACAAAAATTGCACTGAATTTGAGCTACTTTTGCCATCGATACACCCATCCTCTCCTATGCCCATGGTTGAGCATCTGCTTCAAATTAATTTTGAAAAGAATGAAAAGAAGCAGATAAGCAGTAGGGGATGAGTGTGAGCAAATGCGATCATCCTGGAAATCAAAGTTGGTGCAACTCTTGCTGGCTGAAATTTGCTGCCACCCCGGCTAACAATTGATTTCCCTATGCACCTCATGTATCATCAAGCCACTTCCATTGAAAAGGAAGCTTTACTTGGTGGGTGATGTCAAAGGAGTCAACCGGAGTCACAAGTACCATTTTATGAGACATGATGGGATTTGGAAGGGAAATCGGAAATCGACTAAGCAAACTGATTGATCTTACCTTACAACTTACAATCAGCCTAGACACAGAGGAGGAGAGGGCGTTGAACATGGCTTGATACGGAAACGGAAACCACGATGACTCAATTTTGTTCCCCGTCTTGTCAGGAATTTTATTCGTCGTAGCAATTTGCCCTGGGCTCTGTGAAGAAAGACAAGAAAGAGAGCAATTGACAACAAAGAAACCATCTTATTCATCCTCAACACCATTTTCTAGAAGTCCACCATCACCAAGCTACTTACATCAAAACATGCTCCCATTTGGGAGTCCTGCTGCTAAGTTGTTGCGGGACTGCACAGGAAATCGTTGAGCCATTTGGAAGTGCCGCTGCTAAGCTGTTGCGGGTTGCGGGAATGCACAGGGAATCGTTGAGTCAAGGAGATCATCAATTCCATGTTCAAAAGACAATAAGCACTGCAAATATGACAAGAGGCTTACCTTGACAACCAACTGCTGAATTGTGTGGTTGGAAAGGAGAGGGGGTGTTCCAAAGCTGGCAATTCCAATGGCATGACATTTCGAAATATTATGGTGCTGTCATCTCCAAAAAAATATGAAATTTGTTAGTCTGAAATAACAATTGCTGGCGCACGACCCAACTGCTAGCAAAACCTTTGGGTAGGAACATTTATTGACCTATTTGGCTTGTTCTAACCCAAGGGTTTTGTGATTAATTGATTTTATGTTGACCTAATTGATGTTAGCAAGTCGGTGGAAGTGAGCAAAATTTCTATATCTCATTGTGTGTAGGTGGTCAAATCTCATCAACAGACTAAAATTGACGGGGGATGATTTTCTCAGAAATCGCTAACCCAACATGCGCGTACCAAAAATGAGTCACGAGATATAATCGCTAAAAAGCATTTCCAATCACCCCTAATTCAAGGATGGGAATCTGATGAGTCATCTGCTAAAGTATCAATTTGATGATTATTGGGTATTAATTTCTGCATCAAACAAGTAAAATTGAGTTTTTTTGTTATTACATAGTTTTTAATGATACAGCTTCGATGCCGCTGTCACCAGCTATTCACCATCAATGCTTAGATTTAATTTACCATGTCAAAAACATGAAAAGTATCATCTTTATTAACACCACTGTGCCAGATATAGAATCTTGACTTATGCTCAGCTGAAAAAGCTCCATCATCAAAGCTGTGGAGTTTTGACTGTTGGCAAATCTTTGTCAACTGAACAATTGGCACCACAATAATAATATAATTATTATACCAATACAATGCCATTGAAATTGTGGCATCATGAAAGTAGGCAAAATTTAATGCCAAACACTAAGTACCAATTCAATACACAGTAAAAGCATCTAGTTCAAGTATTTAAACAGACAAATGAGAATAGCTGTGTGGGATATGTTTGGGGAAGGGGGCAGTGGGCAGTCATTATTGGGGTAAGTATTGTTGGGAAATTGTTGTCAGAGCATTAAGAGTCAGTCATTATTGGGGTGGTCTTGTATCCATTGGCATAGGTCCATCATTTAGTTTGTGTCCTGTTGTTTGTGGATTTCATGGTATTCTATTTACTTTCTTGTATAACATAATATATTCATTGTTTGTACTTATTTATTGATTCATATCATATATCTATCACAAAATTTTAATAATAATAAACTGATAATAAAAATGAGAAAATATTTTGAATTCATCTGAATATCAAATATAATTTCATCATTTGATCATGAATGTTCAAACATTAGCTCCTTTCAGTATTTTGATCCTAATTAGAGAATGTTTTCTTAGTTGTTTGCTGATTGCAGCAGTCATTGTTTTTGTTGATAATAAGTATATACTATTTTTTTATTTTATTCTCATTTACTATGAGTCAAGCAAAAACAAATAAACATCTTTATAATTAGTCATAACTTTATACTGAAAAATGTAGAGTTTTATAGAATTATTCATAACTTATATCAATTGAAGTTGATCAATATGAACAAAAACTATTCATCCTGGAAAAGTCTACATAAATATGCTGTGATTCTGTTGTTTCTACCTTGCTTTACTTATCTAAAAAGGAGGATATAGCTGGTATGAAGTGTGAAAATAGCAACAAGCCTAAAATAGTTATTCTCTCAAAAATTTCAATCATTTTTGTCACAAGATCAGCTTGAGAAAATTTGTTTGTTTGTTTGGTAATTTTTGAATTTTCCTTGAGGGATTGTTTATGGATGATTGCGAAATTTGATAGCTCTGAAAATTGATAATCTAAAGAAAATTGCAGACATTTCTAAAGAATTTGTATCTTTTGGATCATTATGAAGTCATATCCATTGATTTTTGCATTAGCTAATTTTTCATTAATTTATAAACATAAAACTTGAATTTATATTAATCACCTTCAAATTTATTATGACATAAGGCATGTCCATCCAAAACCTATGAGGTGCGACTCTGACTACTCTTTTTGTCAAATTAGCAGACCATACCTAAAAAAAATTTTTTTCTGCTCTTTCCAATGGTAATATCCGCATCAAAAATTCCTGAAATGTCTCACCAACTCAGTTCGGAGAGGCCTTGGCAGTGTTGATCTAATTGATAATCTAGTGCAGTTTGCTGGTGCCAGCACAACCATGATAGTGCAATTGGTAGCACAAATAAGCTGCAATGACAGATGTTCTCAAGGTTGTTGGTTTGATCAATGCTGATGGGCTTGTTTGAAGAGAGGGATGTAAGAATGGGGTGGGTAAGAATGGGGTGGGAAATTCTTGCCGTATTCTTTTTGTCCGTGGAGGAATAGGTACAAACTTTCCTCTGATGTATGCGGTAATCCTCATCATGCTCAAGCATCAGTTACGACACAAAAATCATTTTTGGCCATGCACAGCATGAGTGATGAGACTTGGTACCTTAGGAGGATTAAAAAATTATTGCTATTTTTATGTTTTGTCCAATATCTCAAATCAACGAGTACATAGTCAGAGTCTCACCTCATGGGTTTTGGATGAACATGCCTTACATTGTCAGTAATAAGGTTTTTAATTAGTTAGCAACATGTTTTGAATTAGCAAGGGCAACAACAGAAATGGTAGGCTATTCAGTGACTTCTTCATAAAAATATAAAAGCTCATGTAAAGTGTTTTTTGATGATGCCATGATATAAATATATTATATGACAATACCACTTATTCACATCTTGTCAACAATTGACTGATGATTAAAACATATTGCTAAAGAATGCATAATGATTATTGTCAAATAATTTTTCAAAATATCAAAATCCCTTTTAGTTGATTCAAAGGGGGTATAGACTCCTGACTTCACGATCGCTGAGGATCGCCGTCTTGGTTACTACTAAGTACACTTTTTCTAGACAGTAAAATTGAGATCTAATAATAATATTAGGGAGAGTCATTAATGACGATAACGCTTATCTACTGTATTAATACTATAACATGCTTATTGACTACAATAATATTATTTCTACAACAGTCATTTTGATTTTTTTCTTAAATTTTTGCTTTTTTTAGAAAATAAATGAATAAATTTAAATTAAATATTACTCCTATTTTGAGAATAAAAAACTTCCACTGATACATCTGCATAATATATAAGAGTGATTATCCTACCTACTAATACCTACTGATGACATACTATACTATAATATAATATTATATATCTACCTACCTACATAGATTGGTAGTATGTTGGTATTTAGGTTATTACTCGTCATACTATAGTACCATACTACTTATCGCATGGATTACCCATATTATTATTTCATTTTTCACACAACAACAGTGAGCACAACAGCAAAAACAAAAAAATTATGGCACAAAGGTGAGTTTCTTTTGCAAGAGGTGATGGCAATTGTAACGGCTGGGACAATTGTTGCTATTGGAAGCGAGGTCAATTGCGGTTCTTGCAAGCTGGGATGATCACTGAAATTGTGGGGGTGCAGGCCGTCCACTGCTTTCATTGCTGCCCTCCACAATTGTGTCTAGTATTATTGGTTAATATGTAGATTGATGGTGGCAGGGACAATGGAGATTACATGAGGACAATTGTGGCTATTGGGGAGCAGGTACATTGTGGCTGTCACGGGAGATGATGTTGTGGGGGACAGGGACAACTGCAGATTTGTCGCAGCTTTTGGCATTGTGGGGGATTAGTGCATCTTTCATCAATTACACTTTCATTGTTGTCACAATCATGATATTTGTTGCCACTGTCTGCAACAGTGGCTTTCATTGCCCCTGCTGTCAGTAATGGTGGCTTTTGTTGCTGTCTGTGAATGCTGCTTTTGACTGTGACAAAAGTGGGCAGCAACAACAATTGTATGCTTTCCTTTTTGTGCCAAGATTTGGCCAGGTAGGTGCAGTTAATAATAATAGGTTTTTAATTAGAACTACCAATAGTAAGTGCTTGTTTTTAGGCCAACATCCAATATCTAATAATGATAAGAGCTGATGATGGAGCAAAAACACTTACTCAATTATGAGATAGGCTTGATGATTTCAATTTGATCATTGAGAATCAGCACATTGATTGATAATGTGCAGGTAGCTCTAGCAATGGTAATAACAAAAAAAAGAACATTATCTTGTCTTGATGTAGCAAAATCCTATACTGAAATGTCAGATATGAAGTACCTTGTGTGGGAGATGCAATTATAGTGGATGGGTCATGGAAATTCTGTGTCATTGTGATAGCCATGGTCTGTTAATAATTTGTAAGAAGTATTAAGGTACTCGTACATAGTACCACATAGTGATGTAGTAGTAATCATAAAAAAAACTGATGTAATGATAGTATCATAGAAGATGGTATATTTGTACAGGCCCAAACCAAACCAGAAATTATACAAGACATCATTTTCCAATTTTGGATACAAATAAAATATCCAATTTTCTATCTTACTTTAAAAACCCTTCCAATGGTTTGATAAAGTGACACTTCAAGAATTCTTATTCTGTCTTTTTTGCAACATAGCATGAATCATGTGTGCCCTGGTAAGCCAAACATGATACACTAGATATCTAGTATTGTACAATATAAACAAGTAGTATTGTTGTTGGACTGTCATATAATTGCAATATAGAAACATATCCTGATGAAGGCAAGGCTTGAGCTTCATTGTTTGTTGCACCTGAATTTCAAAAAATCAACCTTGGTACAATTGAACAATCATAATAGTAGAAACAGTACTTCTAATCTATCATCTACCCATGGAAAAGTAATCTTCTTCTAAAAATGGTGAATATCTGAAAGAGCAAGTCATGCAGTTGAACTAAGCCAAAAATAAAACAATAAATTACTATTGAAATAATATAACTCTCTCAAGTTAACCCAAATTTTTAGGAAAAAAAATCAAACTCAGTAATAAACCTGATTAATTAATAGCATTTAGAAAACATTTGCTTGTCTTTCATGTGTACAATAATGAGATTTGTAAAAACTTACCTGCATTTAAGTTATTGCTCAATACAGACAAAGATGTTAACTGAATAAGAAATAAGATTGTGATTATTTTCTTACACAAAAACTAAACAGAAATCAACCAAAACTACTTTGAACCTATTTTTGATTTTGACTGATATGTTTGTTCCCACACTACTTCCATTCCATCCCTGCATTAAAAGTAGTTACCTTTTTGTTCGACACAGGACATTGGGTCCACAAAATTGCCCAATCAATAAACAAATAATGATGAAAGTAGTAGCAATCAATGCCATTGTCATTCGCTTGAATGGTTGGCTTTGTCAACATGGGCGCATTTGCATTGAAAGTCCATGATACAATTTGCGTGATTTTTTTCGAATTCTTTTACAAATTGGCCTGATATATGTTCCGGGTAAGGTGAGGCATCGTGGTGATTCCGCTACGCTCTCCGGCGCTGTAGAGGATAGCCACCCCCCCAACTCAACCAAGACCTCCGGCCCCCCGCCGAGGGGGAAAAACAATAGGCGTCATGGTTGGTGGAGTTGCCGCCATGGCTGCCGCGGAAAACGGAACAACCACTCCCGGCCATCGACCAACATCGTGCGCTTTCGGCCATCGGCGAAAACGATCGTCATTTTTTTCAAGTACCTATTCCTACGTACCACCCAGGAATAAACGGCCTTTCCCCCAAGCACCACAATGGCCAACTACGCCACTCATAGGGGCGCCAACAAGGACGGCGCAAAGGCCAGAGAAGACAACACCAAAACCACACACAACTTACGGGTGGTCGTCCCGAAAACATTCTGACCCCACCGCACCACCTGACAAGACACACATCCCATCGCATATCTCTTTCGTCACATTACACGCAAAAACATTGCATTCATGCAAAACATCCGCTCATCGTCGGGGGACTAGCAGCCGCATCAGAACCAGGGTGTGTGAAAATGGAGCTGGCAACCCCATCAAACCCCCTTATCTGTGCCACTTATCGTTCGTCGCGCGAAGCAACTCACCCGAGCAAGAGCCAGGTCGCAAGACAACGATCAAACGACGACGAATCTGGATGCCCCAACGAGACTCAGTGCCAACAAGGACCGCCCCGGGGTGGGGGCTGTTCCTTTTTGATATCTTGAATGTTTCGGTGTGGCAGCATTGGAGACGACGGCTTTGCGAACAATTACATCAAAAGGATACTACGGGGGGACAGTGTTTTTCATATGTCGAGCGAGGATTGGCAATGTAAAACTTGACCTCCGCCCTCCATCACTTCCACACATGTATCTCTGCCTCTACTTGGAGAAAACCACCAACCCACACCAGGGGACAGCCACGGCACCATAACAAATGTTGATGGTGATAGTAATGCCACCGAGCCCCTCACAAACAGCTCGGGGCGTGCTTACCAAACCGAGACTCCCTATCCCACGGGAGTACACCCCGAAAACAAAACATACTCATAAAAACAAAAACAAAAACTTCCCCAACGACCTACAAAAGACACATTAAGAGACCTGCTGGGCGGTAGGTAAAAACCAAAGCTTGTTGTGTCCAGCCCCAGTGATCCTACTTTGAATATGGGGAGATGGCCTCTCAAAATACAACGGTAGCTTGATTTTCAAACAATGTACAAAAATTAAGGCCTCGAAGTCCAGGAAAATTGTGGTTCCTGTTTTTTTCTACATTTATCATAGCTATCTTGCCTTTTTTGTTGATCATCATTCGTAGTGGTGCCAAACCCTTATATGGTAGTGGTAGCAATTGAAAATAACTAACTAACTAATAACTAATACACAGTAGAGTTCCATACCTGATTCTATCATTAAAATAAACATATTGAAAACAGTAGTATTGGAGTGTGAGCTATCTGCAATTATTACAAAAACATTATCAGCAAATAATACTAATACTCATTTTTTTATAAATCTAAAACATGTGTCTAGCAGTGACAAAGCTTTGTTTACTTTTACCATAAGTCTGAATGTTGCAAGGATTTTTTATTAAATCAGATTGATATTGCTATTCAACACTTGCATTTCAAACTCCACTTGAATTTACTTTTTGGACCAAAATAGATTTGTATTAGTTTATTTTGGACTGCTACAGGAAAAAATACATTGCACTGATTATACCATCCTTTAATTTTTAAGCAATGATATTATACAAGATATTTTATGCCAGCAACAGACAATTGTAATACATTTTGACAATGTTTTTCAACAAAATTTACTATCCTGTACACCAAAATAAAAGAACAATTGTTCAAATTCATATTTTGATTTATTTTTCAAGGTACATCTACATTTTATAGAATTTCAAGAACTAGTCACTGAAATGCTATTGAAGAGGAAATATGCATACAGATAATGCACATACTATTCAAGCTAAATAAGACTTTCCTATTTACTCATTCTCATTCATCATGATGGATTTTCAGAACTTGTGAACTTGATAGTTTGGTACAAAATTTGATTATCCTTGTTTTCGGTCATCCTCAGCAACATTAAGTCACTGACTGTAACTGGTGAGAGAAAAATAAAAATTGATCTTAATGATACCTGTCGTTTTTGTTTTTATATCTCAGCTGTAAACAAATGGAGTATCAAGAAAAGGGCTAAGTTTTATACACATACTTTCAACCCAGTAATTGTGCAAAGCCCATACCTACTTATGTTCTAAGATGAACTACAGAAACCTTCCCCAATGCCTACATTGCCTGCTTAATGAAGAAAATTGAAAACAAGTGGACAGGGTTTTGAACCTGTGTCTTTTTTACACGGTTTGTTATTTATTGGTTATACCTACTTGTAGTTTTTATGCAGTAGTTATTGGTTAGTTAGCTATTGTCATTGGAT